>QRFJ01000208.1:334802-552144 GCA_006176705.1 Cocos nucifera
TTATGACTAACCTAGTGGCATGGGTCAGCTCGGATTATTGACCACCTCAGATCAGAACTGTGTCAACAGATATGGCCAGGTAAGTGAGACCGGTGGAAGGAATATGCCGTTAACTCGCACAAGAACGCATTCAGGTCGAGTAGCTTCCAATTAAAAACCAGTCGATCGTCTGTGCCAAACTTACCTTAGACACCAAATTGTTGAGTCAGAACCAATTGGGTTAGCCTACAATCCAGACTCTAACCTCTGAGCCTAATTAGGTCTTGCTTGATCGTGACTCGATCTTGACCCAGACTTAATCCTATTAGGCTGGTCAATTTAAGCATTGTTGATCCCATCTAACCAACTCTTGATTCGGTTTGATCAACCGCTTAGACCTAATTGAGCTACCCAAGCCCGAACCCAGTATTATGAATATGTCTTAGATCTGAAATTCTCAATTTTAGACCTAATTAATATTCCATAAACTTAATTCTTAATTAAGTTGGGTTCATAAACAAAATATGCACAATAAATCCTAGGGTTTCAGGATCTAGGGTTTTGCAGAAAGTAAGTTTTGGGTTTCTGATTAAGGACGAACACGCAGCACCCCTACACGTCATAAGAACACCCCATCGAATGGGAAGAGAGGGCCTTTAAACCCTTCTTCGTTCTTATGACCGGACGGCCAAGAGGAACGCCTTAATCAGGAACATGTCAAATACTACAAAACAGTTATAGATCTATATCATATATCTCATATACAAATTTAGATCTAATCATGGCATATTTTGCATACATCTCATGTATCAAATCATGCATGTTTTCAGATCTAAATTATCACATAATAATCTAAAAAATTAGATTTAAATTGATCTAATCAAAATAAATTCTAATCTAGACAATTATGTAGAACTATTCTACAACTAGTCTAGTCATGCATCTATCATATCTCATATGATATTTAAAATTAAATAATTTTTATTTGCTGTTTATCAGATGTTATTATAACACTTATAATATCAGAAAATAGTAAATAAGAAGATCTAAAATATGATTTAATCAGATTAAATCAAAGACATGCAAAACTATTCTATAGAACTATTCTATTCTAGAACTAGTCATGCATATCTTCATGTTCTTAGATCCAAATCATTTAATTTTAATTTTTCTGATTTCAGATCTGATCACATCTCATGTGACATCTGAAATCACTTTATTTTCTAATTAAAATAAAATTAAAATCAGATCTAAACAATTTTAGAACCATGGCTCTGATACCAGTTGAAGGGAAATCCTGATTTCCCGGTCCAGGTTCGTCCAGATCTGATTAGATCAAGAGATATATTTCAAAAATTTTCTCTTGATCTCAATCAGATCTTGATATGTTTCAGATCTGATTCTTATTATTTTAATAAATAAAATAAAATAAGATAAATTAAATCAAATTTAATTTACCTGATTTGGGTAATCCTATTACCCTGTAGATGATCCTGATTGCAGCGGAAGGTTCTGGATCTTAGCCACGCAAGCGCCTGGCCTCTACCGGTATCCACTCGGGTTGGATCTGGAGATCCTCTTCTTCTCTATCACACCTCCAAAAATCAGATCTGGATCTGATCTGGAGGATCTTCAAAACTCTTTTGAAGATCTGCAGTCGTCCTTTTGCAGCAGCGCAGCCTTCTTGCTTTTGATCGCCTTTCCTTGATCTGAATCGCACCAAACCTAAGTCCAAAACACCTTTTGGACGTGGAGAGCAAGGGGAGAAGAGACTATGGCATGGAGAAGGAGGGGAGAGGCAGCCTTGGGGCGTGGGAAATCTCTATTGAATTCACTTAGGATTAGGGTTGGGCGCAGGGTCTTATTTATAGACCTCTTGTGATCCAACTCCTCTTCCTCTCAACCAATCACAACCCTTTGTGAAATCAGATCTAAATCTGATTGGTTGGAATAGAGACCCCTGGATTCCTCCTTAGAGGGCGCCTAAGACCAGTCAAACTGGATTCTTAGTAGAACTCTGATTGGAATCCAAAAGGGAGGTGGAGTCCTTGTCCAACAAGGACTCCTAGGCGCCTCCTACTTGGGCTCACGCCACCCTTGGCGTGCGCCCTTCTCCTTGCCAGGTTCTGGCAGGGGGACAAGGCCCCCACCAGCTCTCCAATAGGTGCATGACATGTGGTCAAAAGTCAAAGGGTCAATGGTCAACGTTTGACCAGTCAAAGGTAGACTTTTGACCAAAGTCAAAGAACAAGAAATGGCAGGTGACCAAAAATGGCAGGTAATGTCTTACAAATAAGACAACCTATTCTGACTTGGACAACCTCCAGTCAGACCATATGAAGGCCTCTGATTGAGCACAAACTCCTTTGGCTCAGTCAGGACAACTTATTTATGATAGTAAAAGAAGAACGTTAGGTTCAATCGAGTGCTAGCACGATTTCCTTGAACCTAATTGAATCTCATTCAGATCAATTGAACTAGATCAGTTCAATTGATGATCACCAGATTCAAACCCTTGTTTGTGTGACCCAGTTAGGTTCAGTTCTGTATGGTAATGGGATATGTCATGATCTCTATCATAGACATCATCGAAACTCCTTTCGATGGATCAGAACTCTTCTGATTCGAACAGCTAGAATGATCGATCATCTAAATCATTCTAATTGCTCCCAAAATCCACCAGTGACACCTAGCAGTATATGGTGGCAACCCATCAGAGCTGAATGCGAACCTCTTGGTGCAGCTACCTGTGTGATTAAGTTCTTCTATCTTGAGCCCCGATCAGATTAGGGTTAAGGTGAACTCGTCAAACCCTAGTCTCTGTCATATGATGTAATCATTCGATTCGAGTCCAATGTGAAAATCTAAATAGAAACTCTTTCTATTATTTCACTCTACCATGGCCATGGATTTCTGGACTTGATTCTCATGATCATCATAGGGCTACTCCTCTACCACCGAGGTAGATAGATCCCATCTTGATGCAATCCAGTTCCTACAATGAACATGCTATAGCCAACATACACCTCAGGGTTCCATATGGCTAGGAGACCGAGTAATGGTGTAGTCAAACTATAACACCCTCAAGGTGAACTGCCGATGCATCTCAGGTCAAAGAACCAGACACACTACTGCAGCATCGAGTCAGTCATTGACGAGAAGGTAGACTTCCTAATGACTACTCGAGGTGGTCACGCTCAGTGCCCTCGTTCTCTAACGAGTACCTGTACTCTCGCTCCGGTGTCTCCACACCGTAGACTCAAGACTCATCTACTAAAGAGAAGCGATCGTACACCAATCTTTCGGATCAATCACCATCCTCGTGATGATCCTATGGTCGGGAGCTATTTATGAGTTAATAATGATTATTCATGTCTTAAATTTTCAACTCTTGAAAATATGAATTATCATTACCATTAACTCAAAGGATGTATCACAGACACTAAATACACAGGTGTGATAGAAAATAACCCATTTCATTAATTATAGTCAAAATTACAATTTTGCCCCTAGAAGTGTATTACAAGTGTCAGCCAATTCTGGCTTCTAGGGCACATATATCTAACAGCTCTGCCATAGCCTCTTTTTATAGTAGTAAAAAGAAGAAAGCATAGCAGTCGATAGTGATTATAATATATTATCTATATAAATATTAAAGATCGTATGATCATAATGTTCCTCCTTTCTCCATATCATATGCATATAACACATGCCCAATCTTGGTAAGATTACACACACACAGATATATATATTGGGGGTAAAATAGCTTGCGTTGAAGTCCAACTAGAAGTCCGACCTTAGTACAACATCATCTAAGGTTGTGATGGCCAAGTCCGAACTTCAACCACGTCGATCCCCTGGCCTAAGCAAATTTTGGAAGATTGGCCTCCAAAGACGATTAAGCTCAGAGCTTCGTTTAAGAGCAGCTCATCTTGAGAATGACAGTAACTCCTATCAATGCCTGATCTCATGCATCGATCGACCTTCTCAACAAAAATCCTCTCAAGTTTCTCTCGATAACTATAGATCTTGTCAAAACTACACAGTAAACTTCAGCCAGACAAACTTGAATAGTAAAAGAAGTTTCCTTCGACTGACCCCAATCTATAGATCATAATAGACAATAGCCATCCAACAAATATGAAACTTTAACACTATCCAACCTTGATTAGCGACCGACCTTAGGCATCGATCAAACTCCTCTACTTCATTTTATAGACAGCAGATCTCGATAATTTTGCACCAAGGAATTTGGCTGGATGAATTTGAGTCAGCAAGAAGACCTCGCCATCAATATGAGTCCGATCTTCAATCTCAAATAACTAGTAGTCACTTTATAGGCAATAAATCTTAGTATTCATCCATCCCAACTCCAAGTTGACCTTGCATATCCATCTAACTTCCTCAAGAGAGCTTGACCATAGTCCTCATCGAAGAACTCATCGTTCCTTTTCGACCTTCAACTCTCTGGACAAAGTGTTTATACCCAACTTTGGTCGATCTTGAAGGTGGCCAAACTTTCGAAAACAGTCAGGACAGCCCCATTAAGCTTCAAACTCAGAAGCTTAGTCTACGAGCCTGTCATCCACAACTCAGAGCTGACCTCCAAGCTTGAAAGCCTCCGATCTCCCATCTAAGCTTCAACAAATAAAATACAACCATCAGCAAGTCATGACAAATGATAGCCCACTCTTTGTAACAAACTTCGAATGCCCCGAATGGTCTTCTGATATTCTATTATGGCTGTCATCATCATTTTGTTATAAGCTTCGCCTATATAAAAAATTTTTTAGATTGCATTTTATCTCTCTAAACTCTCCTCTCTACCTCAATCTTCTGTATACTCTATTCTTATTGACTAAAAAGCTAACTGACCATCGAAGGATCCATGCTGAAGCCAACTCCAGCTAGGACTTTGCCTTGTAGGTCTCATCAGTGAGATCATCCCCTTTAACTCCAGTAAACTCCGACAGTCATTCATTTTCTGTACCAATAGAATTAGTGCTAAAGAAAGGGCACTCTGAGCCCTTGTTCTAAAAAGAGTATCTAGTCGAGGACATCTTCTTCTTCCTCTCTTCTTTCTTCCTTTTTCTTCTAATCTTTCTTTTATTCTAACAAGATGCCACCCAGGAGAGCTTCCTCCCAAAGATCTATTACCACTGCCTCCAGATCCAACTTGGAACCAACCAATCAATCAGTTCTAGCCTTGTCACCAGTACCTCAACCTTCTCTACAAGCGATATTGATGGATGCAAACTAGTTCAACCTATTGTTATAGCAGGTGAGGAGCCTTACGGAAGCAATGTAGGTCATGCGATAAGCTCCGACAATAGCACCATCAAAAAGGCCATTGCCGAAACATCGAGATCCAGCACAGGAAAGACCCATTGGAGAATTCAGCCAGTGATCCCTAGAAAGAAAAAATAGAGGGTAGAGAGCCCTTGCTCTGAGCACAACCCCACCTCAAGAAGTTCTCTACCCCCATCGAGCCACCCGCACTTCAAGATTCATGATCAAGATGATGTTCTTGATCAAAAGCTCCAAAAAATAAATTGATGAATTAAGAAACTCCACCATGTTGCCCCTGCCCGACATGATGATATATGCACCGATCCATCCTTCACCACCTAGATCATATAGGAGCCCATCCCACCAAACTTTAAACTCTCTCAATTTGAAAGTTATGATGGGACCTTAAATCCTATCGACCATCTTGAAGCCTTCCAGACCATGATGCTACTCCATGGCATGCCAGTCGCCATTCTATGTAGAGCTTTTCCTTCCATCTTGAAGAAAGTAGCAAGAAATTGATACTCAAACCTCAAATTAGGTACCATCTACTCTTTGATTAGTTGAGTGGCCAATTTGTGGCTCACTTCATTAGTAGTTGATGTCAGAGGCGAGGCTCGGATTCTCTTATCAACATCAAGCAAAAGAAAGAAGAGTTCATCTAGGCCTATGTTAGCTGATTCAATACTGCTACTCTAGAGGTTCAAAATTTAGATAAATTTGCTACTATGGTCATTTTGAAGGGTGGCTTTTTGAAGAATGATCTTCTTTTCTTCCTAGAGAAGAAGTATCTCCGAGACTTTGCTGACATGCTTGCTCGGGCTGAAGGTTATACTTGAGCTAAAGAAGATTTTAAGATTGAGGTGATAAAGTTGTAGGAGAGCGACGGGCAGGAGAATCCAGCAAGTCCACATTTGTGGAGAGATCTAGCGAAGCTCGACTGCAAACCCCTCTTGAACACCAATGAGCCTGAACTCCATCTCGGGCTCATAGGTCGAGAAGCCAGGATAGAAGGATGCGATGAAGCCTCCCTCTTAGGAGATTCAATAACTACACCTCTCTGAATGCTCCAAAAACTCAAGTTCTGATGGAGATTATGTTAGATATATGTGCCCTAGAAGCCAGAATTGGCTAACACTTGTAATACACTTCTAGGGGCAAAATTGTAATTTTGACTATAATCAATAAAATGGGTTATTTCCTATCACACCTATATTTAGTGTCTGTGATACATCCTTTGAGTTAATGATAATGATAATTCATATTTTCAAGAGTTAAAAATTTAAGACATGAATAATCATTATTAACTCATAAACAGCTTTCGACCATAAGATCATCACGAGGATGGTAATTGATCCGGAAGGTTGGTGTACGATCGCTTCTCTTTAGTAGATGAGTCTTGAGTCTACGGTGTGGAGACACCGGAGTGAGAGTACAGGTACTCGTTAGAGAACGAGGGCACTGAGCGTGACCACCTCGAGTAGTCATTAGGGAGTCTACCTTCTCGTCAATGACTGACTCGATGCTGTAGTAGTGTGTCTGGTTCTTTGACCTGAGATGCATCGGCAGTTCACCTTGAGGGTGTTATAGTTTGACTACACCATTACTCGGTCTCCTAGCCATATGGAACCCTGAGGTGTATGTTGGCTATGACATGTTCATTGTAGGAACTGGATTGCATCAAGATGGAATCTATCTACCTCGGTGGTAGAGGAGCAGCCCTATGATAATCATGAGAATCAAGTCCTGAAGCCCATGGCCATGGCAGAGTGAAATAATAGAAAGAGTTTCTATTTAGGTTTTCACATTGGACTCGAATCGAATGATTATATCATATGACAGAGACTAGGGTTTGACGAGTTTACCTTAACCCTAATCTGATCGGGGCTCAAGATAGAAGAACTTAATCACACAGGTAGCTGCACCAAGAGGTTCGCATTCAGCTCTGATGGGTTGCCACCATATACTGCTAGGTGTCACTGGTGGATTTTGGGAACAATTAGAATGATTTAGATGATCGATCATTCTAGCTGTTCGAATCAGAAGAGTTCTGATCCATCGAAAGGAGTTTCGATGATGTCGATGATAGAGATCATGACATATCCCATTACCATACAGAACTGAACCTAACTGGGTCACACAAACAAGGGTTTGAATCTGGTGATCATCAATTGAACTGATCTAGTTCAATTGATCTGAATGAGATTCAATTAGGTTCAAGGAAATCGTGCTAGCACTCGATTGAACCTAACGTTCTTCTTTTACTATCACAAATAAGTTGTCCTGACTGAGCCAAAGGAGTTTGTGCTCAATCAGAGGCCTTCATATGGTCTAACTGGAGGTTGTCCAAGTTAGAGAAGGTTGTCTTATTTTATAAGACATGACCTGCCATTTTTGGTCACCTGCCATTTTTGGTCCTTTGACTTTGGTCAAAAGTTGACCTTTGACTGGTCAAATGTTGACCATAGACACTTTGACTTTTGTCCACGTGTCACGCACCTATTGGAGAACTGGTGGGGGCCTGTCCCCCTACCAGAACCTAGCAAGGAGGAGGGCGCACGCCACCCTAGGCGTGCGCCCAAGTTGGAGGCGCCTTGGAGTCCTTGTTGGACAAGGACTCCACCTCCCTTTTGGATTCCAATCAGAGTTCTACTAAGAATCCAGTTTGACTGGTCTTAGGCACCCTCTAAGGAGGAATCCAGGGGACTCTATTCCAACCAATCAGATTTAGATCTGATTTCACAAAGGGTTGTGATTGGTTGAGAGGAAGAGGAGTTGGATCACGCTTAGTCTATAAATAAGACCCTGCGCCCAACTCAGATTCTAATGCAATTGAATAGAGATTTCCCATGCCCAAGGCTGCCTCTCTCCTCTTCCTCCATGCCTAAACTTCTCCTCCTTCTCCTCTCCACGTCCAAAAAGGTTTTGGACTTAGGTTGGTGCGTTCCAGATCAAAAGAAAGGCGATCAAAAGAAGAAGGCTGCACTGCTGCAAAGGACGACTGCTGATCTTCAAAAGGAGTTTTGAAGATCCTCCAGATCAGATCCAGATCTGATTTTTGGAGGCATGATAGAGAAGAAGAGGATCTCCAGATCCAACCCGAGTGGATACCGATAGAGGCCAGACGCTTGCGTGGCTAGATCCAGAATCCTTCCGCTGCAATCAGGATCATCTACAGGATAATAGGATTACCCAAATCAGGTAAATTAAATTTGATTTAATTTATCTTATTTTATTTTATTTATTAAAATAATAAGAATTAGATCTGAAATATATCAAGATCTGATTGGGATCAAGAAAAAAAAATTTGAAATATATCTCTTGATCTGATCAGATCTGGACGAACCTAGACCGAAAAATCAGGATTTCCCTTCAGATTAAGGAATAACTGCCAAAGTCGGAGAGACCGTGAACTCATCCGAATAAGTTCAATATTAATAAATACTGTTTGTATCATCATGATCATGATCACGATATTGAAGAGTACTTCCAACTTCAGGATGAAATTGAGGAGCTAATCCGACGAGGTCGGTTGGATCGATTCCTATGATGGCACCCCGAGAGAAGAGAAGAGTGGCCAAGAGCGCTCACACAATCGAAACAACCTCAAAGGGAAGAACTAGAAGAAAATCAGCCTCCACTAAGAATTATCAACTCTATAGCCGCGGGACATCGGCAAGAAAGAACATAGAGGAGCTACTCTGCCCCAACCTTGGAGTTCTGAAAATCTACAAAGTGTAATATCAATAGTTGCATTTTGATAAAACTTTCCTATTTTGATACTTCTTTCTTTTGTGCAAATTGAATTATGGCAAAAAATAATTGAACTAAAACTTGTCCTAGCGAGGGCAAAGGCCTTCAATTATTTAAGACAGGAGGTTAACCTTATCCTAATGAGAGTGAAAGCCTCCGATTATTTAAGATAGAAGGTTAACCACGTTAGAAATAGGAGGATCTCATCCTAACATGGGTAAAGATCCTTATGAGGGATATGAAGGTCTTCAATTCTTAAATAGGAGGTTAACCACATCAAGAATAGGAAGAGAACCTCATCCTAATATGGATGAAGATCCTTATGAGGGATATGAAGACCTTCGATTCTTAAATAAAAGGTTAACCATGTTAGAAACTGGAGGAGAACCTCGTCCTGACATGGATGAAGATTCTTATGAGAGATATAAAGACCTTCAATTCTTAAATAGGAGGTTAACTACATCAGAAATAGGAGAAGAAACTCATCCTGACATGGATGAAGATCCTTATAAAGGATATAAAGACCTCTGATTCTTAAATAAAAGATTAACCACGTCAGGAACAGAAGAAGAACCTCATCTTGATGTGGGTAAAGATTCTTATGAGGGATATGAAGGTCTCTGATTCTTAAACAGAAAGTTAACCATGTCAGGAATAGGAGGACCTCATCCTGACGTAGGTGAAGACCCTTGCAAGAGATGTGAAGACCTTCAATTATCAATAAGAGGATAGCCATGTTAGAAAAAGAAGGAGAATCTTATCCTAACATGATTAAAGACCCTTAGGAAGGGCATGAAAACTCCTAGTTCCTAAACTAGGAGAAAGGCTAACTTCTAAATAGGATTAGAATACCTTTATTCATAAGTAAGGGGGACACACCTACAAGATATCGGATCGAAATTATCTTTTAAAATGAAACCAACATCGAGCACAACATGAAAATAAAGAATCTTGCAAAGCATCAAGTCAGTACAGGACAAAGAAAGATAATGGAAAGAAGTTCTATTTCATTAAACAAAAGTTCATTATAGAGGCCCTCAAGACCGATTACAAAAAAAAGAAAAAAAACAAAGAAAAGAAAAGAGCAAGGAGATAGTCCTATTCGGACTTTGGACTACCGGCTCTGGCCATTACAAGAGAGAGCTTCAAATAATTTATTTTACTTTCGAGCGCTTTTCTCACTTCTATACTCTTGCCAAGTAGCTTTTGGGCTCTTATAGCATCTTCTTCAGCCTTCCTTAATCTCTTCCATAAAATGGCAAACTCGACCTCAACATCCTTCATAGCATTTTTTTGGTAAGCCATTTGAATTTTGAGTTGGAGGAGCTCAGCCTTGTTCTTTTCATATGCCTCCAAAAGGCTTCCAAGAGTACTCTTCAAAGAAGCAACTTCACTCGAGTGCTTGTTCGAGCTAGCTTGAGCTTGATCTACCAGCTGCTTCTAGAGCCGATCCACCTCACTATTGGTTGCTTTAAGTTTTCTCTTAAGATTAGAGATTTGGTGACACTAGACTATCCTGTAGGCATTATATGCATCCTCGAGCTATTTCTAGAGGTTGGAGAACTTCTTCGACCAATCCTAGCCATATTCTCCTTAGGCCCAGGCCGAACCCTTCTCCAACTACTGAATCTTCTTTTTCATCCCTCGGAGCTTGGCTTCCAAGGAGCAAATCTTCGTTATTTGTGTAGGTGGTGTGGTGCTCCCAAGCCTTGGGAGGCCACGAGCGGAACCAGGGTGAGGGCTCCAGGGAGGCTAGGATAGGTATGGTCCTAGGACTTGGATAGAAGTTATCCTAGGGTAGAGGCGGCATGTAGCTCTTCACGGGCTTGAGGTTCAGGTATTGAGGGCCTCAAAGGGTTTGGTTGGTGCTTCGAAGACTTGGGACATAAGATGGAGCAAGGAACCAAAGCCGAAGCTTGAAGACTACAGGAAAAAAATTTTCTGTAGGTTAGTCAGCTTAGTCCAAAACTAAGTCAGCTAAGTCTCAGAGCACAAGCAAAATAGAGAGCTATGCATTCAGGATTGTTAGCATGACACAAGACTGGGCTAGCTCAGTTTCAGACTAAGCCGACCCAGTGGAACTTAGTCGGCTCGATGCTGAGACTAAGTCGGCTCAGTGCACGGGCAGAGTTATGCATGGATCTATTTTGGACTAGGATCTGGGTTGATCCTAAGGATCTTAAGGCCAGATTAAAGAGGTCTTTAGGGGGCTAATTCATGTATGAGTTGGGTTAGCCTAAGAAAGTTTTTGAGCCGGGGTTTATAAGGGTTCATGTGGAAACTCTAGGATATATAAATCAGGATATTGTAACTTTTACAATAAGGTTGGAATACAATTGAGCTTTTCTCCCTAACTCTTTTCTCTCTTCTCTTTGGTTCCAACACCAAAATCCTAGCTTCTCTCATCTTTCTTAGATCTTCTTTAGTTTGCTGGATTAACACCTAGATTCATGCAAGAGATCGGATCTATGGCTATGGCTCTGAGTAGCCGTAGGAACAACAATTGGTATCAGAGCTAGGTTGAGCATGAAGGAGGAAGAAGATCGATTTTCAATAGAGATCAACAGCGAGATTTAGATCTAAAGGCTTTCTCCAAGCTTCGTAAGAAAGGAAGAGATCACAGGACTGCTGTCCACCATTCTTAGTTAAGATATTTCTCAGATCTATCTATTTGCTGTTATTTAATTTGGATTGATCATGAAAAATAGTGGGTTGAAGGTAGAATTAGAGAAGTTTGATGGAAAGAAAAGTTTCATGATGTGGATGGTAAGGGTAGAGGATCTACTAGTTCAGATGAGATTGGATTTGATCTTGGAAGATAGGTCGGAGGAGATCACAGACAAGAAGTGGGTGTCTTTGGAGAAAAGGACATGTGCCATGATTAGGGCTTGTTTGGCAGATGAGGTTTTGTATGGTGTGTTGGAAGAGAGAACACCTAAGGGATTATGGTCGAGATTGCAGTAGTTGTACATGGAAAAGAATATGTGCAACAAGTTGATGCTGAAGAAGCAACTGTACAGCCTTCGGATGTAAGAGGACAAGGATATTGCGGGGTATATTCAGCGGTTCAATCGGATGAGCATGAATTTGCTCAATATAGGGATATATTTAGAAGAGGAGGATAAGAGTCTATTATTACAGTGTTCGCTACCTGGGAGCTTTGATCCATTGGTGATAACTTTGCTGTATGGTAAGGAGACACTGGTGTACGAGAAGATCGTATCAGTGCTCAGGTCCAACGAGCAGTAGGAACGGATGACAACAAGAAAGGTCTTTCAGGAGAGTCTTATGGTTTCAGAGAAGCATAGGAAAGAAAAGAAGAAGGACGAACAGAGGGGCAGTAACGGATCCAAAAGATGCTTCAAGTGCGGAGAAGCAGGACACTTTAAGTGGGAGTGTCTACTTTGGAAGAAGTACAAGAAAGGAGAAAGCTCGGATTCCATCTGTACAATCACTGAAAGTGAAGATTCAGATGAAATCTTGGTGGTCTCAGAGGAGCACATAGGGTGCGGTGTATCTGAGAGGGTTTCAGAGAGGTCTATGGAGTGCAGAGGGTCCGAAGAGGCAGCAACGGTGTTCAAGGTACAGCGGCAGACTCAGTAGTGCAATATTGGATGGTTGACCTCAGGGGACTCAGAGATAGAGTCGGCTTTTGCAGCATCAGGGGGACTTCAGTTTCAAGTTGAGCACTAGGCAGAGATGGCTTCATGGGTGGAGGAAGCTGTGACACAGGTTCAGAGTCAAGGGTTGCAGAGGGAGGACTTATATCCCAGCACTAGTGCCGGGGCTATATAGATCCAGATGGAGAGGATTGTGCAAGAAGATAGGCATGGCTCTGATGGGATAGTGTCAGATGGAGCATCAAGATATGCGGTGAGTGTCGGTAAAGAAATGTTGCATGATCTCTAGAAAAGTTCAGGATAAGTGATACAGCTACCAAGTAGAAAGATACCTACAACTTAAAAGATGGTGCAGAGAAACAAGCCAAGGACTTCAGCGGTGGAGGCGATCATCTGGAAGGCCTTAAAGAAAGTTCAGCAGCTGAAGAAGAATGGCAGTGGCAAGGTGAGCATGAGGGGCTATCAGGACATGCAAGGACAGCAGGTTCATGCTGGAGGATGTTGCCAGGTGTGCCAAAACTTGGGCGCACCAAGGTAGAGATTATAGGTGGTGTAGTGCTCCCAAGCCTTGGGAGGCCACGAGAGGAGCCAGGGTGAGGGCTCCGGAGAGGCTAGGATACGTGTGATCCTAAGGCCAGGATAAGAGTTGTCCTAGGGTGAAGGCGGTATGTAGCTCTTCATGAGCTTGAGGTTCAGGTATTGAGGGCCTCAAGGAGCTTGGTTGGTGCTTCAGAGATCTGGGACACGAGGTAGAGCAAGGAACCAAAGTCGAAGCTTGAAGGCTGTAAAAAAAAAAATTTCTATAGATTAGCCGGCTCAATCCAAAATTGGATCGGCTAAGTCTCAGAGCATAGATAAAATAGAGAGTTGTGCATTCGAGACTGCTAGCACGGCACAGAACTAGGCTAGCTCAATTTTAGACTGAGCCGACCTAGTGAAACTTAGCTAGCTCAGTGCTGAGACCAAGCCAGCTCAGTGCATGAGAAGAGTTATGCAAGGGTCTATTTTGGGCTAGGATCTGGATTGATCCTTGGGGTCTTAAGGCTTGGTTCAAGAGGTCTTAAGGGGGCTAATTCATGTATGAGTTGGGTTAGCCTAGGAAAGTTTTTGAGCTGAGGTTTATAAGAATTTATGTGGAATCTCTAGGGTATATAAACCAGGATATTGTAACTTTTACAATAAGGTTAAAATATAATTGAGCTTTTCTCTCTAACTCTCTTCTCTCTTTCCTCTGATTCCAACACCAAAATCCTAGCTTCTCTCATCTTTCTTAGATCTTCTTCAGTTTGCTGGATTAACACCCAAGTTCACGCAAGAGATCGGATCTATGGCTATGGCTCCGAGCAGCCATAGGAACAATAGTTTGGATTCAGGATTTCTTGCTAGCAAGCTTCTTCACTCGCTCGAGCTCTTTAGTCAAATGGTATTTCTTAGCAGTGTATTCTTTGAAGGTCTATTTGAATGCTTGGCGAAGGCTGTTAATCTCGTTCATGGCCTCTACATAGTTTTGCTTTAATTTTTTGAGTTCATCTTTTTCTTTCTTCAATTTCTTATTGGCCTGCCAAACTTTCTTCTTTAAATCTTTGATCAAGGCTTTCAAGGGGATAGCCTGAGGAAGTGGCACAGCCTCGGCCCATGATGGTGTCTTATGGCAGTGTTCACAAGTTTGATTTTGAACAACGGGTACACCACAATACATAGAGGTATGAAAAGAAGAAAATTTAATTTCATTGACTAGAAATTTTGAGTACATGAAATGCAAAAAAAAGAAAAAATATAATTATCAGAGGTCTCTGACCTCTGGAGGTGGGGCAGCAGAAGAGCTCATTGTGGCTTCAACAAGTGCTAGCTCCTCAGCGGGCGCAAGGGCAGGTTCGGCAGGATCAACAGTAGCGGACTCGGCATGAGGAAGATCGGCTCTGGTCGTGGAAGGCTCCATCTCATCTTTGGAAGAATTCTCCACTAGAAATTCAAAGTCTAGCTTGGGAAACTTCTCCATAACTTTTTTTTGGTAGAGTTTGAATCCTTTGCCAAAAGCCTCTTGAGCGAATACCACTCTGATACCCTCCTGCTCCTTGGAAGATTTGAAGGCTAAAATAGCTCGCTCCCCAGCCTCAGTGACTCACCTTCTCTCTTTGATGATCTTAACATTGACCTCCTTCCTCTTCTCCTCCATCGAAGTCAGGGCAGCCTTCAGCTTGGCCGACGCCTGCTCCTCCCTCTTGAGCGCCTCTTGCAAATGTCCGATCTCGGCAAAAAGATGCTTCACTTTGGCCTTATATTCTTGAGCCGTGATAGGAACACGATGTTGTCGTTAAGACACCGTGTTTATCAGTTTAATCCAACTTCTTAAAATCATTGAAAATGCATAGATAGCAGTGAGTCGGGTCGAATCCACAGGGAAGGTAGTATTTTAGATTTGAAATCTTTGATTTTTGAAAAGAAAAGAAAAATGATTTGAGTTTTAGAATCAAAAGTAAAGTTGGAAGATTAAAAATAAAAATTAAAAGATGTAAAAATTTAAACTTGGTACTAAGATCTACTAATTAGATCTTAGCATCTACTTATAATAAAAAGATAAAAATTAAAGTGTAAAAATTAAATTATAATAAAAAGTAAGAAATTAAAGTGCAAAAATAAAATTTTTATTAATTAAAATTTTAGAATTTAAATACATAGAATTTTAAAAAAATAAAATAGCCTGATCTCTGATCTTGGATCGGTATTAGCAGAAAGATGGTGTAGAAGCCCGGCTCTTCTTCTTGACATCCGTTGCTTCGAAGCAGCCTTTAACCCATAGCCTGACTTCGCCCTATACCAAAGCTTCACCTTGATCAAAGATGTTGATTTCTGAAGGCCTGAGATCCTTTTTATAGAGCTAGGAGGGCTGGATATTTTTTTTTTAAAAGCAATGTGGGACTAATAGCCTTTGTAATCATCAAAATATAAAGAAATTTGAATAAAATTTGAATCAAAATAGCTCTGATATGACTCTGATAAGCCTGGTGAAATCTAGCCATTCAATAGGAATCCAACGGTCCAAAAATCATCAAAATCGGATGCATATCAGCCCAGATCGGGTCGGATTAAATTCTAACCATCCGATCACGCGTTGATAGATGAAATCTAGCCGCAAATCATGCTTCGGGAGTCCTGATCATCGTTGGGAGTATTTTGGACCATTGGATCTTCATCAATTGATTTTCTGGCCATCGGATCGTGCTAGATCACTAATAGAATTTGAATAAAATCTAAAAAATCACCACCACCGTCCGATCCTAACCGCAATCAACCGCAGCCATCCGATCATGCAATTACTGTTCCCATGGACCGCATGGACCGGCTGCACCGCACACCGCAGCCAATCAGCGCTCTTGTTGCTAGGTGAAAAGACCAAAATACCCTATGAGCCGTGATAAATTTCTGTGGACCCTTTAAGGGTCTAGGTCCACCACGTGGCAATCTCTGATTCATCGGTTTCTGCTAAGCTGACAGTCCATGCCTGAATCATGGATCGACTGATGGCTTAAATGACTGAGTCAGCTTTGATGGCTTGGCTTGGTTTGGTGGCTCGGCTTACGGAGCCGGTTGAGCCATTTTTTTTATTTAATTTTTATTTATTTTATATCTTTAAAAATTCATATCTTTTTTATTTTAACTTCATTTTACTTGAAATTTATTTCATTATGATCAAAAAAATGAGCTCTTTCCATTGATAATAAAATTTTATTTTTTAATTTTTATTATTTTTTAATTAATTTTTTAATTAATAAAAATATAAATTTTTCAAAAATTATATATAAATTGATTAATAATTCTTAAAAATTAATATAAATTAATTAATAAATTAATATTTTTATTGATGAATTTATGATGCTTATCACATCCCTCAACTTAAGCTTTGCTCATCCTCGAGTAAAGAAAGAATTTAGTTTTAAATACCTTTTAACTTTAGAGTTTCGAATTTTACCTAAGCAATTTTCAAAATGGCCATTGATATTCAGTAGAGCTTAAATGAGACATATCATTGAGGTATTAATACTTATCAATAGAAAAATTAAGTAAAGAACATTAAATTTTTTAAAACTTTTTCTAAATTATCCTACCTTTATCTCTGATTTGTCCAAACTTTCATATAGGCAAGTGTATTGCTACTTCCATCCTTCATTTATTAATTTTTATTTTCACATTGCTCACTTTTTGATGCGAATATCATTGCTTACTTAGGCAACGGGATCCGGTTACTTGGTGGAAAACCAATGTTTCTTTTTTTTTTTTTTTTTTTTAACATTGTACCACTATTGAGTATCTTAACTTCTTAAGCTTTCTATTTGATCCATATAGCGAGTCTTGGGCCAAGGACTCCCAAACCAATTGGCTTTAGGGCACTAGGTATAGAATACCCCTCGAGCTTATTAGCTCGAATCAAATAGGCTATGAGTTAAGACTAGCTTTACAACGAGCTTCTTTGCCCTTCCCACCTTTTGATGCAAAACTCAATGCTTGCTTAGACAAAGAGGCCCAGTTACTTAGTGAGAAATACTTGGAAACTATTTTATTAAAATAAATTTATTATATGAAGAACGTATAGTTACCCTACACAAGCCTATAAAAAGTAGACTTTTCTTTAATGCTTAATAGAAATAATTAAAAATGCTCCAAGGAAAAATTTTTTATGTTCTAGACTTAACTCTTTATTGAATTTTCTTAATACTTGATTCCTTAATATCTCATAGATTCTCTAATCTGTGCATCAATTTTCTTTTAAAAAAATGCTTAGTTTAATTTGATTCTTAAGCATAATTAGGTGTCTAAATACTAAATACTAACTTTTTCAAGGACTCAAAATTTTAAAATTTTTATTTTTTCTCCCCCCCAACTTAATCGACATTGTCCTCAATGGAGAAGAAAAAAAATAGAGGATGTAATAAAGAACATGAAAGAATACACCTAACTCAGTATATTTTTGGTCCAGCAGATGCCTTTGAAAATTTGAGCTCTCCCTCCAACTTATTCAAATTATCCTAAAAAGAAAATAAACTAAAAAGATAAATTAAATAAAAACTAAATATTGGGTTGCCTTCCAACAAGCGCTAAGTTTACCATCTTCAGCCAGACACAATATAGCTTATTATCCTGTGTCGAATATTGGATTGACAAATTCCAATGGTTTTAGATTATCAATCTTAAAAAGTTGATTTATAATCCCATTATTGATATATTCATTGTTAATTTTAGGGATATAATTTATGATTCCATGCTCAGACCCATATTTATTAAAAATTTCTCCTATTTATTTTTCTAAAATGCTCATGAATGAAGTTTTTGTATTAGGAGTTAAGTTTGATTCAATGGATGCTGGAATGGTGACTAAAGACGATTTTAATTCTGGAGGTAAATTAATGTGATCTTGCTTAAACAACTCCATTGACATTTCATTACATGTCTCTCGATTTTTGTAAGAAGAACCAGCTTCTAATATTAAAGGGAATAGGATATTAGGTTTATAAGTCTTGAGTAAATCATCAGGATATTAGGTTTATAAGTCTTGAGTAAATCATCTATTCTTTTTTTCTCTATTTCGATCTCATTTAAACTGAAACTAGCATCAATACTAATTCTTGGCTCGGGTTCTTCTATATGGTTAGTCTCAGTACTAACCAGTTTCTCTAAATTTTTATTTTGGCTAGCATCAGTACTAGCCTCTCTCACCTGATCTTGGTATGGGTCCATAAGAATCCTATAGCTTTTAAGTTCAAAAATTACTTTGGCATTCTCAAATTGGGGATTCTTAGGTGAGACATTAAATTGATAACTTAGTTCAGGTGATTGGTGGATATTAGATGGGTTGTTTGAAATTGGTAGGTTCGATAGTTGATCTAGTTTTCTCCTCGTGTTAGACTCAACTAATTATCCTATTTGAGCTTCTAACCTGACGATAGATTGCTGTTGAGTCAGAATCAATTGCTGAAGTTGGTTAAATCTATGATCAGCTAGATTGGTCTGTTGAGGAGGTGGGTATGAGGATTGATTATAATATGATGGCTGGATAAACTGACTCGGCTGACCATTATTATAGGCATAATTTTGATATTGGGATCTATTTTGATAATTTTGCTCAAGTAAAATTTAGGTCTGAGCCTGAGTCTGTTAGGATGTCCAAGAAAAATTAAAGTTACTCCAATCTGGATTATATGAATTTGAAAATGGGTCATTAATCAATTTGGAGTATCCTTGAGTAGCTTGAACTTATTCTTGGATAAAATATGAAAACTGTGCAGTCATAAGACATTCACTCACATGATGGGTTGGGCTAGCACAGATTGAACAAATCTTCTGATAATTAGAAGATGATGTGAATTGTGCAGAAGATTGTTGACCTAGGATTAGGAGTTGATCTAATTTCTGAGCAAGAAGGTCAACTTTATCTAATTTTTGGACTATTAGGTTCATATTAGCCATTTGATTATTAGGTTTAATGTAAATCAATCATTCAATTAAATTCAACTAAATCAGAAAAAGTGATTTTCTACCGTGCATGTATTAGTGCAACCCTAACGTATGAATCAAAAAAAAATTTTAGATTTTTTTTATTTTTTTTAATTTTTATTATTATCATTATTTTATTATATTAAAAATTAATTTTTTAAATTATTTTATTTGTTAATTTTAATTTAATTTAATTTAATTTAATTATTATTTTTAATATTTTTTAGTTAGTTTAATTTAATTTTTATTTTATTTTATTTTATTTTATTTTTAGAGGAGTAAGGAGAAGAGTTCTAAAGAAAAGGTTCTAAGGAGTCCTAGAACTAAGAAGAAAGAGAAGAATTAGGTTTAATTAGATTTAATGTTGGTTAGCAATCAACTTGGTCAATCAATCTTGACTAAAGGTTGTCCTAGATCTAGACAGCTCCTAACTGTCAAGGTCACCTTCAAGCCCTCCAAGTGTAGGATTAGCCAATCAACTGGTCAGGTAAGTATAAGGTTGGTGGGAGTCCCCCCGTTGCTTGCCTTAGACACCAATTATGCTTGGCCAAGTAAGCGAATGAAACCAATTAGAAACCATCTTTCTTTGGATCCAATCGTTCCTAAACCACTTTCCTAGACACCAATCAAATTGACTAATGCTAATCTGGTTCAACTCTTAGGGTTCCTTGTCCTATTGAGCTCGAGTTCCTAGGATTGATGTCTAATTGATTTTAAAATTAAAAGCTTAGATCACTAAAGGATGCTGGTTGGTTATTTGTGGGCTAAGAAAGGGTGATCAAATCTCCACCTTATCTTGTTTAATTGGGTTGTGCCCTTAATTTGATTTAATATGAATATGCACAAAAAAATTTTAATTAAAGGGTTCTATGCAATTTAAATTAGATGCATGCAACTAATTGAATTCTCAAAGGCTTATTTTGCCTCCAGTAATCACCAAAAAAAATAAAAATAAAAATAATGATAAAAATAAAACTAATATGATGCATGCTCTAAGCAATTAAGATTTCTAATCTTATCATAAAATTTTTAATTAGATTTAAATAAATATTTTTTTAAAATTAATTTAAAAATAAAATAAATAAATAAATAAATAAAATAAAAAGAAAAGAGAACTAGGGTTAGGATTGATCTCATCAAGCAAAACTTCTGATTCTTTTTGTTCTTTATTTTTTTTCTATAAAATAATAAAAAAAATTAGCAAGTAATATTTATAAAAAAAATAAAAAAATTATTTATAATTTATTTACAGAAAAATCAAAGAGATCAAAAATTTAATGTTCGTGCCTTCCCCGGCAACGGCACCAAAAACTTGATAGGAACGCGATGTTGTTGTTAAGACATCATATTTATCAGTTTAATTCGACTTCTTAAAATCATTGAAAATGCGTAGATAGTAGTGAGTCGGATCGAATCCATAGGGAAGGTAGTATTTTAGATTTAAAATCTTTGATTTTTAAAATGAAAAAGGAAGGATTTGAGTTTTGGAATCAAAAGTGAAGTCGGAAGATTAAAAATAAACATTAAAAGATGCAAAAATTTAAACTTGGTACTAAGATCTACTAATTAGATCTTGGCATCTACTTATAATAAAAAAAAAATTAAAGTATAAAAATTAAATTATAATAAAAAGTAAGAAATTAAAGTATAAAATTTTTATTAATTAAAATTTTAGAATTTAAATACATAGAATTTAAAAAAAATAAAATAGCTTGATCTCTAATCTTGGATCGGTATTGGCAGAAAGATGGTGTAGCAGTCCGGCTCTTCTTCTCGGTACCCATTACTTCGAAGTAGCCTTTAACCCATAGCCTGGCTTCGTCCTGTACCAAAGCTTCACCTTGATCGAAGATGTTGATTTCTGAAGGCCTGGGATCCTTTTTATAAAGCTAGGAGGGCTGGATATTTTTTTCTAAAAGCAATGTGGGACTAATAGCCTTTGTAATCATCAAAATATAAAGAAATTTGAATAAAATTTGAATTGAAATAGCTCTGATATGACTCTAGTAAGCCTGATAAAATCTGGCCATTCAATAGGAATTCAACGGTCCAAAAATCATCAAAATCGGATGCATATCAGCCCAGATCGGGTCGGATTAAATTCTGACCATCCGATCGTGCATTGATAGATGAAATCTAGCCGCAAATCATGCTTCGAGAGTCCTGATCATCGTCGGGAGTATTCTGGACCATTGGATCTTCATCAATTGGTTTTCTGGCCATTGGATCGTGCCAGATCACTGATAGAATTTGAATAAAACCCAAAAAATCACCACCATCTTCCGATCTTGACTGCAATCAACTGCAGCCGTCCGATTGCACAATTACTGTTCTCATGGACCGCATGGACAGGCTGCACCGCACACCACAGCCAATCAGCACTCTTGTCGCTAGGTGAAAAGACCAAAATATCCTATGAGCCACGATAAATTTCTGTGGACTTTTTAAGGGTCTAGGTCCGCCACGTGGCAATCTCTGATTTGTCGGTTTCTGCTGAGCTGACGGTCCATGCGTGGATCATGGACCGACTGATGGTTTAAATGGCTGAGTCGACTTTGATGGCTTGGCTTGGCTTGGTGGCTCGGCTTACGGAGCCGGCTGAGCCGTTTTCTTTTTTATTTAATTTTTATTTATTTTATATCTTTAAAAATTTATATCTTTTCCATTTTAGCTTCGTTTTACTTAAAATTTATTTCATTATGATTAAAAAAATGAGCTCTTTTCATTGATAATAAAATTTTATTTTTTTATTTTTATTATTTTTTAATTAATTTTTTAATTAATAAAAATATGAATTTTTAAAAAAAAATATATAAATTGATTAATAATTCTTAAAAATTAATATAAATTAATTAATAAATTAATATTTTTATTGGTGAATTTATGATGCTTATCAAGCTGCCTCCATAGCTTTTGCTGTAACACCCCACCCCTGAATCCGGATGATGGTGCTACACCCCATCCTTGTCCAAAAGTAAAGAGCTATACTTTATCTTTAAATAAGAGCTAAGAAAAATTTTAAGCTATAGCTAAACTATAATTTCATTTAAATCTGCTCAAACAATTATCTTTGATCAATTATTCCAACAATCACACTCTAAACATACAATTCATAAACAAAATATACATAACAATCTCTACAAAATATACTTAACAACCTCTACAGATACACCTCACTCTATTCTGATATCAAATATGAATACATCACCAAAATGATACTCCATTTACAAATTATCATACTTAGCTCATATACATAAACATCTCTAAATACCTTCTCCTCATAAGCAATATCTACTACTCAAATCCTAAAATAGAACAAAGGTGAGGGGTGAGACTTGGGAGTCCCAGTGAGTGAATAAGCCATCTAACAGTGGGGAAAAATAGGAAAGCACAACTATAAAGCTCATAATAATAAGTATTCCACAATAATGTCTTGCTTTTCAAATAAAACTTTCATATGCCAATCATGCATAAAGTCATGTAAAAGTATTTTTTTTCAAAACTATGATACAGAAAATTGCTCGGCTATCATCGACTATCCCACAACATACCCCTACCATAGTAGTCAAAATGGAGCATCTGATATTGCTGAGCCCCCATGGGCATAACATTTTCGCAAGGAGGTGCTGGCTAATTTTTACTATCTTATAAACTAGGCCCTACTGGCCATAATAGAACTATTAGCATAACTACTACTGATACTGTGGCACACCCAAAAGGTTGATCACTCCTATGGGTAGCCTACTGAAAAACATGCATATTCAATAAAACTCGAATGTCAATAAGCTATTTTAATATATATATATTCCAAAACATAATGCCATGCTTTTCAAACTAAATACATATATAAGTTGAGAACAACAGAAAGTAACTTGCTTTCTATAATTTGTCTCTTTCATAACAATACCTTAGTGAAAAATACCAAAGTTAGATAGAAAACCCACTCACCTCAATTGGCTACCAGCTAATTGAGCTAGTCAAAGTACCTTTCCAACTCTTTTCTTTCCTTATAACACCAATAAATACTGATTAAATTCATACTATACGATTCAAAACTAGAACTTCTCCTACTTTGCTTTCATGCTCTTACTTTGGTTTTTCAATTATTCAATTTTTCTTTACCTTACTTGCTTTAGCTTAGATCTAGCTAAACTTCATTAAAACTCAGGAATTTTCAGACATTTAACTCTATTTCTATTCTCACAATTGGTTTCAGATTCAACTAATATCATTTCAACACATAGCTAAACCATTTAAACAATTTCAGCATCAAGTAATTTAATTCATCTTCAAACTCACTTTAGATTATAAAATCTAACTTACTAAAATCCTTAAATTTGATAACAAGAATTGAAAACTCAATTTAAACTTAGTTTAGAAATCAGAATCCTTACCTCAACTAATAAAGTTATGCTAGCAACCAAAATAGGTTTCTTCCTTTCCACCTTCAAGAACTTCCTCTTCTTTCAATCAATTTTTACTCAATCCTCTCTTTCCTCCCTTGGTTTTCTATTGAGAACATGATCTTCTCTAACCTTTTTTCCTCCTCCAGCCCTTCTGTTAAGTTTTAGAACTCAAAATAATCAAAAGATAATCAGTGACTTTTATTTTGAAAAAAGAATAGCTTAAGGGAAGAATTTGCTAGGAGTCACCTCATCAAGAAGCCAACACACCTCTGCCTCTCTCTTCTAATTATGTGGCACAATCTAAAAAACCCACCTATTAAGTTATTTTCAAAAGAATTTATTTAAAAATTTTCTTTTAAAACCTCATGATCAGCACCGCTTTTCTGTTCTCGCTGGCCGAGTGGGCTCGATTCCAACTCGGGTCAGCTCGATTGTTAGTTGAGCTAGCTCTTTCAAGAATCGGGCTGGCTCTCTTAGGACAACAGAACACTGATTTGTACAGCATTAGACTCGGGTCAGCTCGATTTTAAATTGGATCAGCTAGAATTCCAAGGTTTTAGAAATTAACTTTTCATCCCAAATACTTGCTATTCACTTATCACACATAAATATTTCTCTAAATATCCTTTAAAATATCATTCATTTCATGCTTAAAAACCATCAAAATTTAACTTTAATACCACTATTATCAATCTAACTTCTAGAATTTGAAGATTCAACACACTCACTCATCCATTATATGTTTTTTCTTTGCCACCCAAATTGAATTCAATAATTCAATTATCAAACTCCTAACTCATTTTTGTTTCTGATTTACCCACCAACCTTATGCTTTATTGCTATTATCAAATCTATACTTAAATGATCAGCCACACTTTAGATAAAATATTATGCCAAATACTTGATACATGCTAAATACAAATGCTAATTTCTTAAATTACTACTTGTTGGATCTGGATGTTACATTCACAATCTTTGCCTTGCGGAGGTTGACTACCTCCACATTTGCAAAGAGGTGGTGCCCCAGCTACAAATAGCAAGATACAAGTTATTATTGGAGAGCATGCATGCATTCAGTTAAGTACAAAGAAGAAAAAGCAGTTACATCTATGAAGGCTGCATAGGAGTCTTTCATTCTCTCCTCATCGTCTGTCCGAAGCATCCTCCCAATTATTTCTAGAAGAACGTAGCCCTCTATCAAAGGTTGGATGACCTCCCAATCATCCAGAGAGCCTCGTTCCGGGCCAGCATTGTTGCTACCAGACTCACCAGAATCTTTTTGAATCTTCTTGGCAATAGTCTTGTTCATTCTTTTTTCACCTCCTTCTCGGGAGGTGCAAGAGCAGTGTTCTCGATGGATAGGATCGAAGTCAGCAGGGGTGCTATGGCCTTCGGGGTGACAGCCATCTAGGCTGGCATGTTTAGGCTTGGGTCTTTGACCTTCGCCCATTTCGATGATTCCTCCAAGGCACCCCCTTCCTTTTTTGCACCCGAAATCCCTTGGTCAGCTATTTTAACTCCTCGGAAGTCATCTCTGCAACAATAGATAAGCCAAAGTTAGGAGAAAAGATAAAATAACAGGAAAGAAAGCATAAGTGTATACCTTCAGGGTTGAATGGGCTCAGGCCAAGGTTGTGCAAAGTCTGGTCATCTACTAATTTGGTCAATAAAGGGGCTTTATAGTTTTTTAAAGTATTGGCAGAGTCAAGATCCTCTTGCTCTAGCCCAGGAGTTCTATGGACTGAGTCCCTTAGTTGGCCCTAAGGAGGAAGCCCTAGCTCAACCGAGGGATAGGATATAAAGAAAATTTTTTTCTTTCAATTATAAATAAAGAAAGGGGCACCCTTGAGCAATCCTTTCTTGCCGAACTAGATGGATAAATACTACCAATCCTTGGCAGAAAGGTGGAGCTTAAGGGTGAAGAAGGTCTGGAATAAAGAAATTATGGGATGGATCTTGGCTAAAAGGTAGAGAGCAAGAAATTTTATAATAAATCTAAAGGAGTTCGGTATGATAGAAGAAAAAGATATATTCAAGAAGTAGGATAGGATAATAACAAAAGAAAAAATTGAAAGTCTTAGCCCCGTATAGAGAGCTTTCAAATAGAAACGATCCAGAAGAGGGGCACAAGCTCGACCACTCAACCGCTCGACCTGGGAAGCTCCAATTCGTACTTAGGAGGGACTCCATACTAAACCCAGATTAAAGAAAAATATTTAGAAGAGAGAGAGAGTAGGGAATGGTCTTGAGAATGAAAGTTGGATGGGCTACTTTTCTAAAGCTTAATTTTATCCCATGGGCTGCGGTTAGGGGAGTTCGGACCGAACGGACTACCAGAACTAGTGGATCAGGAGATATCAAAAGCCATATTAGATTGAGCAAAATTAAGGAAAAACCTACCAAAAATCAAAAGAAATTGATGAACAAACTTAAGGAACGAAGAAAGAATATAGAAAATAGAAGAAAGACAAGGAAATGCGAAAAAAGAGTTAGAAGACTAACCTAAAATTGAGTGGAGATCTCGGTGGTATTGTCAAAACAACGAGGAAATGGTGGAGGCAAGGTGACGAGAGAGCAAGGTAGGATGATTGGGAGTAGAAGAGATGAAAACTAGAGAAAGAATGGGAATAAAGGTAGCACACTACAAAAAGGGGCGACGACAGTGCATACTATAGCAGCGATTTTCAAAATTGCTGCAATAGAATCTATGGTAGCATTATAAAGAATTGCTATCATAGATTGATCTATAGAAACGATTACATCGAACAGCTGCTATAGGTCCGATATATGATAGTGGTTTACTCTAACCACTGCTATAGATCAATCTTTGACAGTAGTTCTTTGTAACCGCTATCGTAGGTTAAAACTATAGCAGCGGTTTAAAATAATCATGGCAATGGATACTATCTATAGCAGCAGTTCCATATAACCACTGCCATATCTTTTTTATATTTTTACTCTAAATATTATATAATTTTAAAATATAATGCTCATGTTCACCATTTATTCTCTAAATAATTACTATTAGAATATCGTCATAATAGGTCATCTCGATCTGATCGCCCTAGCTTTATCGATAAGAAAAATTTAATTTCGACGATCATGAATGATGATGCAAAGATCTAATAGATGGAGACTTTCGATAGATCCAAAAGCCTGCAACAATGATCTCGATGATGTTTGTAGCATACTATCAAAATTTTATTTCAATCGAATATCGTTATCTTGGTCAATTTAGTACCAAATAATTTTGATTGTTAAATGATAAACAAGTGATCAAAGGATCAAACCGTGTTCGATTATGAGATAATTTTTTTCATAAATGATCTTAGTTACTACTTTAATCATTTTTATTGTGGTGATCATAAAATTCCACTCGTAGGTCTAAGAATGATCAAAAACTATACGTTGCTTGATAACTATTCTTAAACTCTATTGATAATTATGCTCGTACTTTTGCAAGATCTGCTTTATATGAACAATTCATACAAAAATGATTTGAATTTTATGATCATTATTGTATAAAATTATTAAAATTATAGAAAAAATTATTTAACTAAAAAATTATCTCATAATTGGATGCCATTTGGCCCTTTGATCGTTTGTTTCTCATTTAACGATCAAAACTATTTCATACTAAATTGACCATGATAACGATATCCAATTGAAGTAAAAATTTGATAGTATGCTATAAACATCACCAAGATTATTATTATAGATTTTTAGATCCATCGATGATCTTCATATACCAGATCATCACATCATCATTCGTGATCGTCGAATCAAATTTTTCTTATCAATGAAGCTTGGGCCATCGGATCGAGGTGATCTTTTGTGATGACACTCTAATGAAAATTATTTAGATAATGAATGATGAAGATAGGCATTAAAGTTTAAAATTATATAATATTTAGAGTAAAAATATAAAAAATTAATTTTCAACCTATGGTAGCGGTTACTGAAAATCACTGCTATAGACCTATGGCTATGGCAGTAGTTCGAAAATTGCTACCATAGGTTAGGTTAAAATTAACCCATCCTAAATTGGGTTTCCTTCCGTGCGCTATCAATCTCTCCCTCCTCCCTGCCATCGATGAGACCCCACCCCTCTCCTTCCCCAGCCGACGCTGGCCCTCCTTCCCCTCCGACCGCCCCTGCTGGTGCCCCCCTCCTCCCTACTCACCCCATGATCCCCAGCCACCCCTGCCTCTCGGCCCCTCCTCGCCCCTTCCCGGTTAATCCTCCAAACCCCACCACCCCACCTCCTGGGCTACCCATCCCTGTCACCGCACACTCCCCCGGCCTCCCCATCACTGTGCCCCCGGGCCCCCCATCCCTGGCTGCCCCTGCCTCTCGACCCCCTCCTCGGTCAATCCCCCAACCCCACCACCCCCATCTCTTGGGCCACACCTCTCCATCACCGTGCAGCCCCCCGGCCTCCTATCACAGTGCCCTCCTCGGCCCCCATCCTCGACCACCCCTGCATCTCGACTCCTTCCTACCCCTCCTCGGTTAATCACCCAACCCCCACCACCCCTACCTCCCGGGCCACCCCTCCCCATCACCATGCATCCCCCCAACCTCCCCATCACCGCACCCCCCCAACACCCCATCCCCGATTGCCCCCACCTCTCGGTGCCCCCCCCCTCCTTGCTCAACCCCCCAACCCTCGCCACCCCCACATCCCTAGCCGCCCCTTCCCATCATCGTGCACCACCACCCCCTCCCCCGACCTCCCCATCACGATGCCTTCCGATCGCCTCTCCCTCTCTCTCCCCTCTTTCTCTCTCTTTTCTCTTTTTTTTTCTCTCTCTTCTCTTTCTATCTCACTATCTTGCTCTTATTTTGCAGGTTACCTCTAGCACCGTCATCTTCTTTTAGTATCGTTGTCGGTGACCCTCAGAGTTTTTGGTACAACCCCCTCTCCATAGCCGTAGGTATAATATTTTTTTAAATTTTATAATATTATTTATTAATCACTTATAATATTTATAATAATTTTTGAATTTTTTTATAATAAATATTATAATTATTTATTATAAATATTATAATGATCTGTCGATCGTGGGTCATGTCGGTGGATAAGAGAACTCCTGCTGATTGGTTCTGGACCATGTCGGTGGATTTTGGATGGGGTCGTGCCGTGTCTGGGGTCGTGGACAGCCCTTGGGCTGTGCCGTGTTCGAGGTCATGGATATCCCTTGGGCCATTCCATGTCAGCAATCGTGGACAGCCCTTGGGCTATGTCGATTGATAAAAAAACTCCTACCGACGAGTTCTGGGTCGTGCCATGCTAGTAGCCTTGTGTTGTATCGGTGGCCGTGGATAGCCTTGGACCGTGTCGGCTGATAAGAAAATCACTGCCAGCGAGTTTTGGATCGTGTCGATGGTCGTGAGCTATGTCGATCACTAAGAGAACCCTCACCCCCACTAGCGGATTTCGAGCCATGCCCACAATCGTAGGCCATACCAGCCGCTAAGAAAACCTCCAGCCACTAATAAAAAGTGAAATTATTTGTTGCTTATCCTTAATTATTTATGGGTGTAATTCATGTTGTAGAATTTATTGCATAACATTTTCTGGGTGTTTATATCTTATTGCTTTTGTTTATTGCATTGGATAATGATAGACCCATTAATTGATTAGTATACATAATCTCTGGCATCCGTACATTTATATATAATTATATAGATGGAAGAATTATGTATAATGATCAATTGATTATCTAATTTGGATAGTTTTAAAATTATAAATAATTCTATAGGTAATTGCAATAATTAAATGACATATCTTTGATGATATCGAAGTTAATGACAATGTTGGACCATGCATGCAAAGTGCTTCTCTAAGATAAAATTTATCTGATACTGTCGAGATTCCAGATACATTTATCAGGAGTGATGGTGATGTCCATATTATAGATATCACTTGACGATGACTTCAATATTCTGGTATAAATATTAGAGTTTATTTATTGATGCTATACTAATATTATTATTCAACATGTTATATTGGTTAATGTTCATTAATATTGCAGGTCACGATGGTACCGAAATGCCATCTAGTTTTCACCCCCATCCTTCGATAGGTTACGCAGAGCTCGGTATCTGAGGAGTAGTTGGAGCATACTCCATCTACCTTCGCATCAACTACTCAGGGACCATCGGTATCTACTCCACCGATATTTGAGCCTCGATCGTCAGCCACATCTCTAATATATTCTCCGACACCAACATCTGAGTATATATTTTTATTATATTATTTATTTATTTATTTATATAATATTTATATACTTATATATTTGCATAATATATTTTCATTGTAGGTGCATCATCTAGTAGGATATTTCGTGGTCCCATACGCATGCCGCATGTGTGGAATCGCCAGTATCAGGTGATGGCGCAGTATGATGCGGAGGGGAGGCTAGTAGGAAAGATCGCATGGGAGATGCATTTCTTTTTTGGAGTACTTATGAGGTAGTCCAACATCATTCTGGTATTGGCCATAGATTGGCAATTGATGGATACTGATATTAGGGATCGGATGTGGGAGGAGATATGAGTAAGTATACCTTAATTATATTTATGCATTTGATATGTTTATACTTTGTTTGATTAGAATAATTTGGTAACTGACTTTTGATAACTTTGTGCAGAAAAAATACAACTTTCTAGATCACGAGAGGACTCGAGATGTTCAATTGAAGAAGATTGGAGAGTTGTACTAGATTAACAAGGTTAAGCTCCATAGAAGATGGCTCGAGCATCGATGAGACACTCTGGAGGAGCTTGTTTCTTGGATACAAAACTGTCCCTCAAGTCAGTGGGAGGGGATAGTTAGATATTGGAGGTGCCAGAAGTTCGAGGTAAAATTTCTAACTTTAAATTTTTTAATATATTTAAATTTATATTTAATATTTTTTAAATATTTATTATTTATTTAAATACATGTTAGACTATCTCTTGTCAGAATCGAAAGAATCGGTCAGACCAGGAGTACATGCATACTCTAGGTCATGAGTTTATGGCTAGTCGTGTGCATAGAAAGATAATAAATTCTGAATCTTACTAGATAAATTTAATAGATATTTTTTCTCATATTTCTAATAAACTAATCCATTGTTATAGCTGATGAAAGATGGAGTGATGCCCATGTTAGATTTGTGTATCCTAGAAGCTAGAATTGGCTGACACTTGTAATACACTTCTAGGGGCAAAATTATAATTTTGATAATAAATAATAAAATAAGTTATTTTTTTATCATAAATATGTATTTAGTATCTATGATACATTTCTTGAATTAATGGTAATGATAATTTATATTTTCAAAAGTTAAAAATTTAAAACATGAATTTTCGTTATTAACTCATAAAATACTTTCGATCGTAGGATCATCATGAGGATGATGATTGATCTGGAAGGTTGGTGTACAATCACTTCTTTATAGTAGATGAGTCTTGAGTCTACGGTATAGAGACACTAGAGCGAGAGTATAGATACTCATTAGAGAACGAGGGCACTGAGCGTGACCACCTCGAGCAGTCATAAGAAAGTCTACCTTCTCGTTGATGACTGACTCAAAGCTGCAGTAGTGTATCTGGTTCTTTGATCTGAGGTGCATCGATAGTTTACCTTGAGGGTATTATAGTTTGACTACACCATGACTCGATCTTCTAGCCATTCAAAACTCTGAGGTGTATGTTGGCTATAGCATATTCATTATAGAAATTGGATTGCACCAAGAGAAAATCTATCTACCTCGATGGATGAGGAGCAGCCCTATGATGATCATGAGAATCAAGTCCTTAAGCCCATGGCCATGGCAAAGTGAAATAATAGAAAGAGTTTCTATTAAGATTTTCACATCGAACTTAAATCGAATGGTTAAATCATATAACATAAATTAGGGTTTAACGAGTTCACCGTAACCCTAATCTAGATCTCTTTGATACATCTATCTAAATGGTGGTCAGGTGGGCCAACCAAAATTGGGCCTGATCATTCATTGGTTAGATGGGCTAAGTATGGTCATGTTAATGATTGAACCTAACTGGATCCTTTTCTAAGAAGGCCAAAGCCAACTGATCAGAGGCTGGGGCAAAATTTAATTACTAAAAATTATTTAAAGAAATAATTGATTATAAACCTATCCTTAGATGTACATGGGTTGGCCAACCAAAGTTGGGCTCATGTGCAGTCTATGGGATTCTAGTACCCACTAAGAAATTAGGATAATTTCTCGAATTAAAGGTAGAGGCTATCAATTCGAATAAAAAAGTGGAAGAAACCTTTTGATTAAAGTCCTAATCTTTAGGTTTAATGAATCAATTACTAATTAGATTTTGGTTTTTCTTGGTGCAGACATGGCCACTTTCTTATCACTTCGATCATTATTAGACAATGATAAGTTGGTGGGACCCAACTTCGATAGCAGCTACTAAAAGTTGAAGATTATCCTGGAGCATGAACAGATCCTATATATGCTGATGGATCCTATACTTAAGAAGCTAACTATCAATGCACGTGGAACAGTCAGAGACACTTATCAGAAGTGGCTTAGTGATTGAACCACGGTGTGCTGCATTATGTTAGCTACGATGAGCGACAAGCTCAGCCATAGGTTTGAGACAGCTCAGCTAAATGAAATGCTCCAAGTGTTAGAGGATTCTTTTGGCACATCCGATGACGTTGAGAGGCACAAGATTAGTTGTACCATCCTCAACGCCAGAATGCGGGATGGAGCCTCTATCACTGATCATGTACTGTACATGATCAAGCTTAGAGCGCTTGAGCAAACTCGATTTTTTCTTGCATGAACAACTTGAAAAAAATACAATACTGAACTCACTGCCAAAGTCCTATCTCCCTTTCCTTACTCATTACAGAATGATAAAGCTTGAAGTAAACTACCATGGCTTACTGGGGTTACTTTAGAACTTTGAGAAGGATCACCAATTTCATAAAGAGTCGGTGAACTTAATGAGAGGTTCGTCTTCTGATTCTCGATTTTTCAGAAAAGGAAAGAAGAATGAGAAGAAGAAAATAAAGAAGGTGCAAGCTCAGACTGGGACATCAGTATAGGGCCAGACCAGGAAGATCAAGTTCGATAAGAGTCAAGCTGAATGCTTCTTTTACAAAAAGTGGGGGCACTGGAAGAGGAACTATCCTCAGTACATTGCCTCACTGGATCCGAATAGGCAGAGAAAGAAGCAAGCTGTTACTAGGCAAGATATTTATATGATAACTCCTTGCAATTTCTCTATTTATGATATTACTGACTAGGTATTGGATACCAGTAGCCCTTGCCATATTTGCAATTCATTACCGAGGTTGTAGGTCAGTAGAAGATTCGAGCAAAGCGAAAGATTCCTGAATATTAAAGATGGAATGCTAGTTCCAGTTTTAACTTTAAGAATTTTGAAACTTGTATTTGAATATCATACCGTTGTTCTTAGTGATTATCATTTTTGTCCTAGTTGCTTTTTAAATATCATTTCTGTAGGCCTTTTGGCCTTGAACAATTATGAAATTTCAATAAAAAAATGAGTTTATAATATCATTATGAATGATGTTACTGCTTTCTATAGATAATTGAATAATGGTGTATATATGTTATCACAATCCGTTAATGTAGTCTATTCTACTGGCAAGCACCCTAGATTAGATAGTGTATTAGATATCTACTTATGGCACTGTAGGCTAGGTCATATAAATAAGAATAGGATAAATAGGTAGAATCAAGAGGAAATCCTCGAAGTCAATGATTGTGAATCACTTTCAATCTATAAGTCCTGTCTTTTTGGTAAAATGACCAAATCACCTTTTATTGAAAAAGGTGAGTGAGCCAATGAACTCTTAGGTGTAGTACATAATGATGTATGTGGGCTAATGAGCACAAGTGTCAGAGGTGGATATGTCTACTTCATCACTTTCATAGATGATCTATCGAGTTATGAATATGTCTATCTGATGAAATATAAGTCAGATTCTTTTGAAATATTCAAATGATTCCAGAGTAAAGTAGAAAAATAAATCGAAAAGAGTATTAAAACTCTTCAGTCTAAACGAGGAGGAGAATACCTTTCTGATGAGTTTCTCACATATTTAGGAGAGAATGGGATTCTCTCCCAATGGAGTCCTTTTGAAACACCACAGCATAATGGTATGTCTGAAAGGAGGAATCAGACTCTGTTAGACATGGTCCGATCCATGATGAGATTTGCCAACTTGCTGATATCGTTCTAGGAATATGCACTCGAATCAGCTTGTCATCTATTAAATATGGTTCCAAGTAAGTCTGTAGTTAAAATTCCAAATGAGATATGGACAGGACGTAAGCCAGCACTTTCACACCTTAGGGTTTGGGGTTGCTCGACTTATGTCAAACGGTTAATTACAGATAAACTTAGACCTAGGTCTGACAAGTGTACATTCATAGGATACCCAAAAAAGATCAAAGAATACTATTTCGACCATGCTGATGAACAAAAGGTCTTCGTCAGCCTTAGGACAATCTTTTTGAAAAATAAATTTTTTGGTGAAGGAATTATTGCCTTTAAGGTTGAACTTGATGAAGTTCAATTGATAGAAAGTTCGACACAGAATGTTGAACCTAAGTCGGATTTGAATAGATCATATCCGAAGCCTAGTGAACCCACACCATTAAGGCGATCGGGTAGAGTACCGCACCATTCGGATAGATACTATAAATTCTTGGTCTAGGATGATGATCCTATCAAACTCGATGAGAATGATAAGGACCCGATCACTTATATGGATGCAATGCAAAGACCTGACTCTAAGAAATGGCTAGAAGCCATGAGATCCGAAATGGATTCAATGAAGGTCAATGATATATGGACATTAGTTGACCCACCTGAAGGGGTTAAACCCATTGGGTGTAAATGGATATTCAAAAGAAAAAGAGGCACAGACGGAAAGGTGGAGATCTATAAAGTCCGTCTGGTTGCCAAGGAGTATCGTCAACATTATGATATTGACTATGATGAGACATTCTTTCTAGTGAAAATGCTCAAATTCATTTGGATAATACTTACAATAACTGTCCACCTGGACTATGAGATCTGGCAGATGGAAGTGAAGATGGCTTTCCTAAATAGAGAGCTAAGCAAAGAGGTGTATATAATACAACCTGAAGGGTTCACATCCACATATGAGTCTAAGGTGTGCAGACTTCAAAGATCCATTTATGGATTAAAGCAAGCATCTCAGAGTCGGAACATGCATTTTGATAAAGTGATCAAAACGTATGACTTCGTTAAGAATGGAGAAGAATCCTACATTTATAAATGGGCAAATGGTCCAGAAGTGGTATTCTTTATTTTGTACGTGGATGACATTCTCTTAATTGAGAATGACATCCTCGCACTATAAAGAATAAAAGTCTGTTGTCATCACAGTTCTCCATGAAGGACTTGGGTGAAGCATCCTACATCCTAGGGATGAAGATCTATAGGGATAGATCTAAAAGGATGCTTGGTATATCCTAGTCCATATACATAGAAATTGTACTGAAGAGGTTCAGCATAGAGAATTTCAAAAAGGACTATCTCCTGATAGGCTAAAAAATTTCTCTCTCTAAGAAGGATTATCCGACAAATCCTGAAGAGAGAGCGTATGAGTAGAATTTCATATGCTTTGACAGTGTGGTCTATTATGTATGTAGTGACATGTACGAAATCAGACGTGGTATACTCACTAGGAGTAGTGAGTAGAAACTAGTCTGACCCTAAAGAAAATCACTGAAAGATGGTTAAAACCATCCTTAAGTATTTGAGAAATACTAAGAATCAATGGTTGGTTTATGGTGAGTCAGATCTGAAGCTTGAGAGGTTTATAGACTCTAGCTTTCAATATGACCATGATGACAGTAAAAATATGTTGAGGTATATTTTTACTCTGAATAGTGGAGTCATCTATTGAAAAAGTTTCAAGCAGCATACAGTGACTGACTCTGTTTGTGAAGCAGAGTACATGGCAGCATTAGATGCAACAAAGAAAGCTGTGTGGCTGAGAAAGTTTATCACCGAGCTCGAAGTAGCACCTTCCATTGATGGTCCAGTCCTGCTCTACTATGATAGCACTGGTGCCGTAGTTCAAGCAAAAAAATAGAAGGCACACTAGCGGACAAAGCATATTCTGTACCGCTTTCATTTGATCCATGAGATCGTAGATCGTGGTGACGTCGACCTTCAGAAGATCAACAAAAAGAAGAACCTAGTCGACCCCTTCACTAAAGCCCTGGCAATCAAGAGTTCGACAATCATAAGTCGAAGATGGGTATTAGATACTATGCCGAGTGGCTTTAGGATAAGTAGAAGTTATTGGAAATTATGTTCCAAAGTCAATCGTCAGTCTGTTGATGGTCGAGATATTGTAATTGATTTATTAATTAATAATAAATATTTTGGTATTTTTTTTCATCATAAATTTACATCTTCTAATGAACTTCATTGTAGTGATGAAATCTTTAGGACTATTTTATTTCAATAAAGAGAAGATTTATCGATTAGTCCTTAAATTTATTCATGACCAAATGATAGGCTGTTAAATAGGATGACAGTGTCTATCAAGCATAGATCGCTATATGTCATATAGGTTAGTTGTCCTCTTAACCAAGGAGTGTGGAGACACTGATATAGCATATAGCTGAGATGTATAGGTACATCATCATTGAACATGACCAACTTTAGAGCATTTTGCTATCGAGAATGTCTCTGATGGGATATAGGTATAAGTATCCCTTAGACCTGAGATCACCTCAGTGACTTGCAAGCAACTCACTATGCTTTGGTACCGGACTAACTGAATTTCTAATTCAGCAACGGAAGGCTTCTAGGCATAGTCAAGTACTTGCAAAGTCGGAGTGTGATCGGGATGAAATTGATCACTCCAATAGTTGGAGAAGAATGTATCACTATATTTCAATATAGCAAAATCTTGGCCAGGATAATACATCAAATGAATTTGATATTTTAAAATATAATGTGGACAATCTGATCAGAGTTGACAGTTGAACTCTGAGGTGTCTTACGAGCATTGTGGCCAAGGGGATGAATTATATGGAAACTATATTTACATGCATTCTGAGGATAGTGTTCTACACCTTTCGACCTATCCGGCCATCGGGTATCATTGATAGATGGCCACTTTAATTGGTACAAAAATTTATTTCTATGCTACCGACTTAGGTTCGGATCTATGAGGTCACACATATTAGAGTTCACATTCCGATCGGATGGTTGATCAGTGATTTAGAATCATTTTAGAGTTAAATAATCAATACGATTGGTGTTTAACCTAGTGCAAGTATTGCAGGAGGATTGATTAGCAATTCAATTGCTAATTCACTTAATTTGATTAAGTCAGAAGGTTGAGATTAAGTTTAATTAAATATGATTTAATTAGATTTGGTTTGGTCTTGATTGGATCAAGTTCAATTGGCTTATTGGATAAGTCAAGTGCAAGAAAGAACTAGTCCTAATCTAACTAGGACTCGGATCAACCCAATTTTCTAATTTAATTAGAAAATTAAATTAAAATTAAATCTAATTTATTTAAGTCTTTAAATGGATTAGGGTCTTATTTACTTGAGTTGGTTTACTCTTGTTTTTATTTGGTTAAAAGACCTTGTTTGACCAATTCAAAATAGGAGTCCTAGTGTGACTAGGACTCCCTATTCCTTGCGCCATCTAATCCTCATGCCCCTCTTTTTTCTCTTTATGTTTTTACGTGAATAATCTCCATGCCCAAGGTTTCTTATGCCTCCCTTCTCTCTTCCTTTTTCTCATATAGAAATTTGTTGGAAGACCAAGTCAAAAGGGGAATTAGTTTTGTTTAAGGATTCTATGAGATAGAATTCTTGTCAACCAAAACTCTTCCCATAAGTGTGCCGACCCATCTTTTCTTATTTTCTTTGATTTTCATGGTAAAAGAGGATATTTTTTGTGCACCCCCCTTGCTGGTCCATGACAGAAAAAAAGGTGGGGGCACCCAAGAGTTGGGCGCCCCAACAACTTTCCTTATTCGGTTCTTCCTAGTCTAGGTTTTTGACCTAACTTGGACTCTATATATCTATTTATTTAAAAAAAAATTTTGCTAAAATTTTTATAGATTGCAGACATTTGAGATACCTCTTTGGTGTAGAAAAATTCATCTGGGTCATGGATATATTGAAAACACAAATCAGGGTGTCTAGAAAAAGAATAAAGAAGAAGAAGAGGGTCTTCTTCTATGATTTTTGTTCCAGATCTCTTCCTCCCTTTTTATGAGATTTTGAGAGGTGTCTCAACATCACAAATATTCCTCTTTTCTTCTAGTATTTTAGAGTATCCATGTTTCAAAGAAGAAAGCATCAAATCAACCATTGAAGAGAGATTAGTACCGTGCTAGCATACTATGCTGATTTTCTGCATCAGGATCTTTGATCATGTTCGTGGGCTCATGTGGATGACTTTTAGAGGTCGAACGCATGTACGACTGATGACTTCATCCTCAAGTCTGAATCAGTAAGTTTGAATATCTAACTTGCTCAGGTAATAGATCTAATCTATTAACTTCATACGTGCATTTGATATAGTATAGATCTAGGTTGATTTGATCAATCTTTTCTTTCTTGTTTGATTTTAATTTCTGATTTAATATAATGCCTTGATCATGTAATAGATCTAAGATCTAGGCATTTACATATTTATTTAAATAAATATCTAATTTATTTAAATCTTTCGCTGCATGATCTTGAAAAAATTTTAAGATCTATCCGTGAAATCCTAGTTTTGGTTTCTTCAAAACTGTGGCCGAATCTTATGACCCGGTTCCTACTAACCCCCTAGTGGCTCTAAGCCATCCCTTAAGATTAAGGAGGGTTGAAAAGATGGGTCATCATCATACCTCTCAACAACAAACATCGCATAACATATCTACATAGTTTAGAAATATATTAGTTGTAATATAAAAATTAGATCCTATAACAACTTAATTAGTAAATAAAGTTTGAATTTCTTACCATAATCTATCATGACGTAGAATCTAAATAGTCACCAGTCCTTCTAAAATGGTGTGTATCCTGCCACAACTATAATTGATCTAATGAATGACCCAACTGCCATATCTATAATAAGTAAATAATAAAATTAAATTAATTAAAACATGCATATAAGAGTTTTTGTAATTCTAGTGAAGAGCTTTGATATTGATTTTTTATTAGTCTGTTGGCCACAACATATATGCCGATCGAGCCACTTGTATGCCTGATCGGATCTTGCTAGACGGTCCGATTCTATCGGACTCTTTGCTGCCTATCGGAGTACTCTTTGTTGCTCTACTGGTCATAAAGGGCCTGCCATATGTCTATCTGCATCCAGTAATCCGTAAAGAATCTCAAGTCCGATGGTGATTGAGAATCGAAGTGCTAGATGGCGGACTATCTGAGGCTATAGAGGCCACTCAGAGCCTCCATATGGCCACCTCCTCGAACATCTGATCGCCAGCCTCCTTGTCTTGGGGAGTCTTAAATCAGTAGTACTCTTGTAAGATAGAAGCAAGCATGTATTTATATGTAATTAAAATACCAATGTATTAAAAATTTAAAAATTAAACTAGTTTTGACTTACCAAAAATATATTTCAGGCTGCATCACGTGCTCTAGATGGCTTGCTGAAAAATTCATTCACCGACCTTGGCATCAAGCTTTGGATGATGCTGGTAACTACACGAGATACTCCAGACTCTCTAAATGGGCTGCAAAATTGATTTTGAAAAATAAATATTAACTCTAGAATTGCTAAATTAGAAACATATTAATTAAAGTTGTAGTACTTACGAGTGGCTCTAAACATGGATGAGCTATCTATCCTTTGGTCAAGTCGAAGGTGGCACGAGCCGGGGAGGTTCTCGACCACGACTTTATGTTTGTGAACTGATTACTACTGCATGTGATTGTGGTGTCACTAGTGACCTCGTATCATCTAAACCTGAGTGTAAAATATCTAATATAAAGAATGTTATATTAGTTAGCAAAAGATAAAATAATAATATCTAAAGTGTTAGAGTTTAATTATCATTCTCATGTGAGCTAGCCGCATAATCACTCTCTCCTTGAGAGCTCTATCCTTGGATGGAACGGCTCCGACCTCTAGAAGACATGATGTATAATATCTAAAAATAAAAATAAAAATCAAAGCAAGTAGATGATCTGAAAATTGATTCAAATAAAATATCTATTAAAACATAACAAGATGATCAAAATTTAACTCACACATAACAAAGATTATTAGTTAGCATCTGCAATATATTGACAGAAAAATAATTCTCGTCCAACAATATATGATAATGTATTGGTCTGCTGGTCCCCTGATTTAGGCATTGTCTGATTCTCATCTAGCAGTATATGATAATTTCAGTATATGAAAATATGAAGAAGGCTCAGATCTGCCATTGAAAATAAGGCATTGCAAGTTTCTCTGCACCTTTAACTATGAGGTGTCTGCAAGTGATATAACGGACCATCTAAACTTGCTTTGCATTATAAGTTCTTCTGCACCAAAGTACAATAAGATGACTGTAAGTAGTTGTCTGCGATGTAACAGACCATCCAAGCTTGACCATGTAATAACGAGAATAGAATCCATCACCTCCATTTTGGCGCATCTCGCACAGGCAATCATCATAGCCTCTATCTCTGAGCCCCCGACCACCTCTTCGAGCTACAAACTAGAAATATAATTTTTATTAAAAATAAAATAATAACTTAAAAATAAAATTCATGTGCTTGCACAACCAAGTTATCTGCATGCATGGGATGCGCGTCTTGACCATCCTCATTTGCAATGATATTCTTTACTTCTATAATTATGCTTTTGAAAATGCTGCACTCTTAGAATAAGGATGGGCTCATTGTCTTTATAAGAGATGTGTCAATAGAGAAATATTTGATTGTGATACAATAGTTGTCTATTCATATAGGAGTGTATTTTTGCCAAACTACAAGTGTTGATACCTGCATAGGAAGACATGGGAGATAATATGCGTGGACGAGAAGCTTTACTTATCTAATACATTTATTGATGTGAAAGAGCCTAATAATGACAAGCTCGAGCATATGATTAGCACATTTGATGGATTTAATCTATTATCAGTGGAAGTTCATATAATAATCTTTTAGATAGCAACCATCATAGTCGTGATGGACTATAGGGGTTGCTATAGTTATAGCCTTGCTTAGCCTCTGAGGGTTAACAGCTATATAAAGGGTAAGCATGACTATAACCATAGCAACCCTATCCATCATGACTATAACAGTTGCAATCTAAAAGATTATTACATGGACATCTATCAATAACTAGATCAAACATTAAATATATTAATCATCTGCTCAAGCTGTCACCATTGAGCTCTTGCACATTAGCAAGGTCTTGGATAAGTAGAGCCTCCAAAGCCCTTGCAATTATCTCCCACGTCTCGATCTCCATACAAGTACCAACACTTGTAGTTTAATATCAATCCACTCCTATATAAATGAACAACTATTCTATCCTTATCAAACATTCTCTATTGACATATTTTTTACAAGGACAATGAGCCTATCCTTGAACTAAGAGTGCAGTATTTTCAAAAGCATAATCACAGAAGTTAGGAACATCATTGCAAACGGGGATGGTTTGTAATGCTGTCTTAACCTTCTCTCGATTTGAACACTCTGCATACTGCGATCGGAGCATGCAGGGCACATCTCAGATGCCGTCTTTGCAATGCTACTCGAACCTTCCCTTTATTCAAGCACTCTACATGTCGAGATCGAAGTGTGCAGGGCACGTCTCGACCTCATGTTTGCAGCCCGAGCCTTCCTTCAGTTCAGCACTCTGCATACCGAGGCCAGAGCACGTAGGGCATGTCTCGAACCCATCACTACTACAGAATCGGGCTATGATAGCGATTTGTAATTGCTATCATAGTCCAAAAAATCACTACTATAGGATATAACAGCGGTTAGCTAACCACTGCTACTGTAGCTATCGTCGTAGGTCTATGACAGCGGTTGTTGCAGCGATTATGAAAATTGCTACTATAGACGTCTATTACAGTGATTTTCAGACCACTGCCATAGGCTTGTCTATGGAAGTGGTTATAGAACCGCTGTGATAGACCGATCTATGATAATGGTTATGAAATCGCTGCCATAGGCTTATCTATGGAAGCAGTTACATAACCACTGCCATAGGTCTAATGCAGCAGTTGACATATTGCCTATGACAGTGGTTGGCACGTCTATGGCAGCAATTGTAAAACCGCTGTCATCGCTTCTAAATAATTAAAAATATAAAATTTTTAATTTTTTATATATTTTATCTGATAAATGTAAAGATATATAACACAAAAAAAATTATAAACATAAAAATATTTTTAAAATACTAAAATTTTATTATTGAATAAAATTTATTATAATATTTTTTTAAGAAAATACATCAAAAGTTTTCTAAATCTACATCATCGTCGTCCCTTAGAGATAGAGCACGAGCTGGAGCCGGAGCTGAAACTGGAGCCGGAGCTAGAGCTAGAGGAGCTGGAGCTGGAATGCATGCCAACATATCCTCAAAGCTCATGAAGGTACCTCCAAAATGCGCACTAAGCATCGACACCATGTCTCTCATGATGCCCTCCAGATGAGATGCGCGCTCCTCAGCTCAATCTGCCCGCATCATAGCATGATCTGCCTGTGCCAACGCTGCCTCAAGCTCCTTCCAACTGACGACACTGAAAGCTTGTTAAGAGATGCTCGCCTCTAACCAATAGCTGATCGGCGTATGTCCGGGCCTGCATCGGATCCTCTCAGAGTGCTCAGGTCCCAAGACCTGAGACAGATGGTCATGAGGGCCAGAGGTATCTGGGCCCTCACTCGCGAGCGCATCTAACTGATTCTGTAATTATAAATGTAAATAAAATTTTATAAGAAATATTATAATACTAATCATATATACCAATATATTTAATACTTACAAAAATCCTTTCGATCGCGATGTTCATTGACCTGCCCTTCTTATCCGTACGACTGGATCAGAAGATCTCGCTATGATTGAGCATCACTCCATCTCTCATTAGCTAAAATAATGGATCAATTTATCAAAAATATAAAAAAAATATTAATTTATTTTATCTAGTAAGATTTAAAATTTATTATCTCTCTATGCACATGACTGGCCATAGACTCATGTCCAAGAGTGTGCGTATACTCTTGAGCTGTCCGATTCTTCCGGTTCTGATAGAAGATAGCCTAACAAGTATTCAAATAAATAATAAATATTTAAAAAATATTTAAATATAATTTTAAGTGTATTAAAAAATTTAAAAATTAGTAATTTTATCTTGAACTCCTGGCTCCTTCAATGTGTAACCATCCTCTCCCACTGACTCAGAAGATAGTCCTGTATCCAAGGAACAAGCTCCTATAGAGTGTCTCGTCGGTGCTTTAGCCATCTTCTATGGAGCTTAATCTTGTAGCCCCAGTATAACTCTTCGATCTTCTTCAGTCGGGCATCTCAAGCCCTCTCGTGATCAAAAAAATGTACCTCCTCTGCACAAAGTTATCAAAAGTCAGTTATAAAATTATTCTAATCAAGCATACTGTAAACATGTAAAATGCATAAATATAATTAAGATATACTTACCCATATCTCCTCCTACACCCGGTCCTTGACAGTATCATCCATCAATCGTCAGTCTCTAGGCTTTATGGGAATAATGTCTGACCGCCTCACAAGCACTCCAAAAAGAGAATACATCTCCCGCACGGTCTTCCCTACTGGCCTCCCCTTCGGATCATACTGTACCATCACCTGATGCTGGCGGTTCCATACATGCGCCATACATATGGAACCATAAAATATCCTACTGGATGTTGCACCTATAATGAAAATACATTATACAAATATATAAGTGTACAAATATTATATAAAAAATAAATAAATAATATAACAAAAATATACACTCAGATGTTGGTGGAGTAGCATGTGTCGGAGAATGGATGATGGTAGAGGCTCAGATGCCGATGGAGTACTAGATGCTGTCGATGGAGTAGATGCCGATGATGGACATCCCTGAGCAGCCAATGCAGAGGTAGATGGAGTATGCTCTGACTGTTCCTCAGATGCTGAACTCTGCATAACCCGTTGAGAGGCAGGGGTGAAAGCTAGATGGTGTTTCGGTGCCATCATGACCTTCAATGTTAATGAACATTAACCAATATAACATGTTGAACAATAATCAAAGATATGCCTAGGTATCATCCGTATAATTACATATAAATATACGTATGCCAAATATTTGTACACTAATCAATTGATGGGTCTATCGCTATGCAATGTAATAAATAAAAGCAACAAGATGGGGGTTCTCTTAGTGGTCAGAAGTTTTCTTAGCGATTGACACGGCCCATGGCATGGCCTATCGATACGACACGACCCAAGGTATGAACTACCGACATGACATGGCATGGCCCAAGGCACGGTAGGGCTCGATCTCGACTCGAGCTGGCTCGGCTATGTGCCATCCCCTATTTTTGGCTGTCTCTGCCCTCCCCTCATCTTTTTGACTGCTCGTGTCCCACTCAATCTCCATCGCTGGTGAGGTCAGACCCCCTTCCTGATCCCTCTCTTCCTCTCAAGATCTCATCCCTCACCGGCGAGGTCGGACCCCCTCCCTCCCTCTCTCCCTCTCTCGATCTCGCTCATCGGCAATGGTGGCAAGGCCGAACACCTCCCTCCCTCTCTTATTCTCTCGATCTCCCTCGTCGGTGAGGTCGGACCCCCTCCCTCCCTCCCTCCCTCTCCCTTTCTTAGTTTTAGATCCTAAAATTGGGCCCTGATACCTAGGATCCATTAGAATTCGGGTATGGTACTTCAAGTATGGATCCATCGGGTATTTGGGTTTGGGTCTGATACTAATAATTAAAATTGGGTTCGAATCTGAATATCTAGATTCTGACCTGAACCCGACCCATTGATAGGTCTAGTCCAGTAATTAATAAATAATACTATAAAATTAAAATAAAAAATATACCTACGACTATAGAGAGCGGGTCGCACCAAAAAGCTTCGAGGGTTATCGACGACGGCATTGGAGGAAGACGACGGCATTGGAGGTAACCTACGAAATAATAGAAAGATAGTGAGATAGAGAGAGAAGAGAGAGAAAGAGAAAGAGGAAAAAGAGAGGAAGAGGAGGCCTAGAGGGGCACCGTGATGGGAAGGCTAGGGGATGATGAGGGCAGGGGGTGGACGATCGGGATGGGGAGGGCAGGGGGCGAGCGGGCGGCTGGGGATGGGAGGGCGGAGGGCGGGGAGCTGGCGATCGTGATCGGGGTTGGGGAGGGTGGGGGGCGGGCGACGGCTGAGGATGGGGAGGGCAGGGCGGTGGCGGCTGGGATGGGGAGGGTAGGAGGCGAGCGGCCAAGGATGGGAAGGGCGAAAAGCGGGGGGGGCGGTGGGGATGGGGTGGGTGGGGGCGGGTGGTCGGGGAGGGCAAGGGATGGATGGTCGGGGATGGGGAAGGCATAGGATGGGCGGCCTCGATCGGGGATGGGTGGAGTCTCACCGATGAAGGAGAGGAGGGGAGAGAGAGCACGCGCAAGGGAGGGAAGAAAAATTTAGAATTTTTAACCTAACCTACGACAGTAATTTTAAAACTATTATCATAGATCTATAGTAGCAGTTACGGTAAACTACTATAATAGATCTACGATAGCGGTTTATAACCACTGCCATAGATCTATAGCGGCGATTTTTAGTAACCGCTGTCGTAGATTGAAAATAAATTTTTTCTTATTTTTTTCTCTAAATATTATATAATTTTAAAATTTAATGCTCATCTTCACCATTCATTATCTAAATAATTATCATTAGAGTATCATCACAAAAAATCACCTCGATCCGATGGCCCTAGCTTCATCGATCAAAAAAAATTTGATTTCGATGATCATGAATGATGACGCAATGACTGATAGATGGAGACCTCCAATAGATTCAAAAAGCTGCAATGATGATCTCGATGATATTTATAGCATACTATCAAAGTTTTACTTCAATCGGATATCGTTATCATGGTCAATTTAGTATGAAATGATTTTGGTTATTAAATTTGAAACAAGCAATCAAAGGGCTAAACGATGTTCGATTACAAGATAATTTTTTAGTTAAATAATCTTTTCTATAATTTTAATCATTTTATATGATGATAATAGTAAAATTTAAATTATTTTCGTATGAACTATTCACATTAAGTAGATATTGCAAAAGCACGAGCATATATATATAACAACCAACGAAGTTTAAGAATGGTTATCAGACGACATATAATTTTAGATCATTTTTAGTCTCACAAGTTAAATTTTATAATTACTACCAAAGAAAAGATTAAATTAGTAGCCAAGATTATTTATAAAAAAAATTATCTCATAACCAAACACCATCTGATTCTTTGATCACTCATTTATCATTTAACGATCAAAATTAATCTATACTAAATTGACCAAGATAACGATATTCGATTGAAGTGAAACTTTAATAGTATGCTACAAACATTACTGAGATCATCATTACAAGTTTTTGGATCTATCGAAAGTCTTCATTTATCAGATCATCGCATCATCATTCATGATCATCGAAATCAAATTTTTCTGATCAATGAAGCTAGGACCATCAGATCGAGGTGATCTTTTACGATGATACTCTAATGATAATTATTTAGATAATGAATGGTGAAGATGGGCATTAAATTTTAAAATTATATATTATTTAAAGAAAATAAAAAAAAAAATATTGCAATGGTTACAAATAATCACTATCATAGATCGACATATAGCAGCAGTTACAAGGAACTGCTACTATAGGTTTGACATATGGCAGTGGTTATAAGAAACTACTACTATAGGTCAGACTTATGGCAGTGATTACAAAAAATTACTACCATAAGTCAGACTATGGCAGTGGTTTATTGTAACCGTTGTCATAGACTCTATTACAACGATTTCAAGAACTACTATCATAGTATGCGTTGCCGTAGGCTCTTTTTATAGTAGTGCATGTTTGCAATGTTGCCCGAACCTTTTCTCAGTTCGAGTGCTGTACATATCGAGACTGAAGCACGCAAGGTGTGTCTCAGCCTTATGTTTGCAGTCTAAGCCATAGTCGGTTCGAGCATTCTGCATGTTGAGATCGAAACACATAGGATATGTCTCAACCCCATATTTGCAATGCTATCCAAACCTTCCCTTGATTTGAGCGCTTTGCATGTCGAGATTGAAGCATGCAGGTTACGTCTCGACCTCATGCTTGTAGCTCGAGCCATAGTTCGTTCGAGTACTCTGCATGCCAAGAATGAAATATGTAGGGCACGTCTTGGCCTCGTGTTTGCAATGCTGCCCAAACATTCCCTTGGTTTGAGCGCTCTACATGTCGAGACTGAAATGCACAGAGCACGTCTTGGCCTTGTATTTGGTTTGAGCACTTTGTGTGCCGAGATTAGAACATGTAGGGCACATCTCGATCCTATTTTTTTAATGCTGCCCAAATCTTTTCTTAATTCGAGCGCTTTGCATATCGAGATCAAAGCACATAGGACATGTCTCAGCCTCATGTTTGTATCCTGAGTCATAGTCGGTTCGAGCACTCTACATGCCAATACTGGAACATGCAGGGCACGTCTCAACCTCGTGTTTGCAATGCTATCCAAATTATTCCTCGATTTGAGTGCTCTACATATTGAGATCGAAGCATATAGGATACGTCTTGACTTTTGTGTTCGCAGCTCGAACCTTCCCTCAGTTTGAGCACTCTACATGCTGAGATCGAAACATGCAAGGCACGTCTCGACCCCGTGTTTGCAATGCTGCTCGAACCTTTCCTCAGTCCGAGCACTCTACATGCTGGGACCCAAATTCTACATAAATTAATCCTTAATTAAATATTTTTTAATATCTAATTATACTTAATTAATATAATTTAAATAAAAAATAATTTTTAGTGATGGTATTAGCTGTTACTAATACTATCGCTAATACTTATAATAGAAAAAGGCTACTATATAGGACTGAGGCACGGGCAGACACATAGAAATTAAGGCACGAGAAGGCACAGGTGAGTAGGAACTGAGGCTCGGAGATGCAGTCACGGATAGGAGATCGGAGAGGCAGGAGGCAACCAGGGGATCAAGAAGGCTGGCCAAATATAATCCTTGAGAGACAGCCGAGGGGAAGCCACTGGTCGGGGGAGAGAGGGGGTGGCTGGGGATTGAAGGGCGAGGGAGAGAGAGGTGGTGGGCTAGGATTTCAGGAAGGCGGGAGGAGGTCGAAAAATCGAGGAGGTGGGTTGAGTGCAGCCAGGGGGAAGCCATTGGCCAGGGGAGAGAGGAGGTGGTGGGCAGACCGAAGGGCGGGAGAGAGGGGGTGGTAGGTCGGAGTTTCAAGGAGGCAAAAAAAGGCTAAGGGCTCGGGGAGGCAGGCTAGGTGCAGCTAGAGGGAGATGGTCAGGGGGAATCCACCGGTCGGAGGAGAGAGGGGGTGGTAGGGGAACCAAAGGGTAGGTGATTTGAGGAGGCAGGAGGCGGTTAGGGGTTCAGGGAGGCGGATCGAATGTAGCTGGGGGGAGGCATATGGAGGGAGAGAGGGGTTGGCAGGAGAGCCAAATGGCAGGAGAGAGGAGGGTGGCAGATCGAAATTTCAGGGAGGCAGGAGGTCGAGAGCTTGTGCTCGGAGGCTCAGAGAGGTAGGAGGCAGTCAGGGGTTTGGGAAGGCAGGCCAGGTGCAGCTGGGGCGAGGCGACTAAGGGGCAACGGCCAGGGGTGGCAGGGAGATCGAAGAGCGAAGGAGAGGGGGTGGCGGGCCGGGGGTTTCGAGGAGGTGGGAGGAGGCCGGCAGCTTATGATCGAGGGCTTAGGGAGATGGGTCGGGTGCAGCCGAAAAGAGATGACTAGGGGCTCAGAGAGGCGAGAGGCAGCTAGGGGCTTGGGAAGATAGGTCAGGTGCAGTCGGGGGGAGGCAGTCGACCGGAGGAGAGAGGGGGTGGTGGGGGATCGAAGGGTGGATGAGAGGGTGGTGGCTATGAGGGATAAAAATGCTAGAGGGCAAGGGGGGTGGTGAGAAAATGAGGACACGGTGGATGGTGGGGTGGAAGAAAATGAGGGGGCGGTGGGCGGTGGTGGGGAAAAACGAGGGCGCGCAGTGGCATGGGGAAAAATGAAGGTGCATGGTGAGTTAGGAGAAAATGAGGATAGAAAGATTATTAGTAATGGTAACTTTCGTCGCTAATAATCTTCTTCCATCACTAATATGAAAAATATTATTAGCGATGATAAATACTATCGGTGATAATATTTTTGTTGCTAATAATTATATTTTTTAAATAATATTTTTTAAATTATTAATAGTAAAATTTTTATCGTCGCTTAAGCCATCACTATTATAATTTTTTTAATATTAATTTTTTTCTTCTAAATCATTTTTTGTATGGTTAAAAATTAATGTTTGATTTTATTAAATTTTTAGACTTAATTAATTTATGGATTAAGTTCTAATTGATTTAAATTAGATTTAATTTAATTAGGCTTGACTTAATTTAAGGCTAATTGAATTTTAATATTTCAAGTAAAACTTGGATTCAAAGTTTAATTGGATTAGGCTTGACACGATTTCGAATTGGATTTGAATTAAATTTGAATTGAATTTAAATCAAACCTAAATTAAAAATTATTTTCTTATAATTAATTTAAATCATATTAAATTTAATTAAGCTTGACTTAATTTTAATGTTCGGTTTAACGATCTAATTAGGATTTGGATTCAAAATCTAATTGAATTAAGGTAGACATGATATTTTGAATTAGATTTGAATCGAGTTTCAATTGCATTTGGATTGAACCTAAATTAAAAACTATTTTCTTCTAATTGATTATAATCAGATTAAATTTAATTAGGCTTGACTTAATATGAAGGTAATTAGGTTTTACTATCCATGTAGGACTTAAATTTTAAAGTCTAATTGAATTAGGATTGATAAGTTTTCTAATTGAATTCGAATCAAGTTCGAATTGGATTCAAATTAAATTTAAATTAAAAAATATATTTTTTTAATTGATTTAAATCAACTTTAATTTGATTAATTTTGATTTAATTGAAGACTAATTGAGCTTTATAATCTATGTAGGATTTGGATTCGAAGTCTAATTGAATTAGGTTTGATAGGATTTCGAATTTGATTTGAATCAGATTTGAATTGAATTTGAATTGAATTCAAAATAAAAATTATTTTCTTTTAATTATTTAAATTAGCTTAAATTTGATTAGGCTTGATTTAATTTGAAGGTAATTGAGTTTTACTACCTAATTATGACTTGAATTAATAGTCTAATTGAATTAGGATTGACAGAATTTTGAATTAAATTTAAATTATATCCAAATTAAAAATTAATTTTTTTAAATTAATTTAAATTAGATTTAATTTAATTAATTTTAATTAGATTTAATTTAATTAATTTTAATTTATTTTAAGATTAATTAAATTTTATAATTTAAGTAGGACTTGGATTCAAAACTTAATTAAATTAGATTTGACAGAATTTTGAATTGGATTTGAATCAGATTTGAATTGGAGTCAAACCAATTGTGCATTATTAGTGATAGCAAAAATGCTATCGCTAATTCCATCACCAATAACTTTTTTAAATAATTTTTTTAACCAAAAAATATTAGCGATGGCAAGTTTTCATCACTAATAGGCAAAAATATCATCGCTAATTATTATTTTATATTTAAATATTATAAAAAAAATAAAAATTTTAAATAATTTTAGTGATGGCTTGTGCTGTCGCTAATAATAATGAAGCCATTGCTAATAGTTAATTATTAGAGATGATACTATTTTTATTGCTAATAATCTAAATTTATCATCGCTAATATTTTTTTTGTTTAAATATTTTTAAATAATTTTTGTACTTTTAGAGATAGTTGTTGTCATCGCTAAGAATTTAATTATCGATGCTAATAGTATTAGTAATGGTTTTTTTTTTGGTCGGTATTGCGGTGGTAAAAAAATTTATTAGCAATAAAATTTTTTGGCATCGCTAATATTCAATTTTCTTATAGTGTTAGGCTATGTCAGATCCTCACCCATGGCTGCCAAATTATGTGCTAGCCCCCACCTTGATCAGGTTGGACACCATTAGATTTTATCATTAACAGTATCCTAACATGACTTTTGATTTGTAATTGGTCAATTTGATGCCCTGGATCGGACTTATTGGGATGTTGGATGCAATTGATTGGCCAGACTTATGAGGATGTTGGGATTTAGGATTTTTATTCTTAAATTAATTATAGTTAAATTTTGATAGAATATGAATTTTAAATATTAGGCTTTGAGAAGGATTTTTCGAATTAATTGAATCTATCATTTGATTTCCCTCATGAGACAAGTAATGTAATCCTTTTTCTTGATTTATTAATAAATTATATAGTATTTATATCATTGAGTTTTGAGTCATATTATTTATTATTTATGAATATGATGAATGATGTTTATCTACTAAATTTATCATATATTATTTGATGCATGATCAAAGGTATTGATTGATCTATTATGGATTACGATCGATTGATTTCGATTTTGAATGATTTTGCAAATTATTTAATTTGAAATATAACACTAATTTTATGGAAAAAAGAATTTTGTTTCGAGATGGATTTTTGACTCATAGCCTGACTATGTATCGAAATCCTACTAGTGGGGATTATGTGTTAGTACATCTATACCCTATCAGTAGGAGTTATGCACTGGTATATCGATATCCTACTAATTAAGATTATGTGTGGATACATCGATATCCTACCAATAGAAATTATTTACTAGTATATCGATATCCTGCTTGTTGGAGTTAAATACTGGAGTATCGCTTCACCAGTAAGAGTTATGTGTTGGTATATCGACATCCCACTAGTAGAGATTATGTTTCAATAATATTAATATCCTGGAGCTTATATATTGGCATTTTGACTATACCGAGCTCATTGTAGCCTAGCTAGAGGGTATAAGTATGGTCATAGTTCATGGCTATCAAGATAAATTGAAGTATTTAATATTTACTAAGTTGTTTAACTCATTACTCTATATTTTTACTATTTTTATAGATTTAGATAACTAACTTGACTCAGGGATCGATGGTGATTCATTATGGGAGAGTGATTAAAAATAGCATTTGATATCTTCATTTTAGATTAAGATTTATTAAAATTTGATGTAAGACCATAGAATATTATTTTATAAGATATTTAATTTAGTTATTTAAATTAAGTTTGAATATTAATTTATTAATTATTAATTCTACTATTGCTTCTTGATATCATGATGAGATGTCTTATATGTTTGTGAGGATAGTTCTCCATAAATATACGGCGGTTGATGTAATCATTGGCTCACAAATCTCAAGTTTGGGGTGTGATATTGTAATATGACGACCGGATACATTTGTAATATTCATCTTGACAAGTTGTACTGTCATTGTATTTATAATATCTATCAGGTAACTTTTTGAAAGATCTTTCCTTTCTTTTTTTTCCTGATCTCTACTAGGGCACTTTCTCATCAGTTCTGCTGCAATAAAAAACAATGCTTCCATTTCTAATAGCTACCCATACCTTATAGTCTGTCAAAGGACAAATTGCTCTTCTGGAATGTCATGACGAACCCCTCACCTTCTCTTTCACTTGCAGACTGTCACAATTCAAAGGAGGTTTCAAGTAATGCCCTCCCTTGTTTCTTATTGCTGCTTGTTGCTTGAGTTACATAACAATATCTTTTATAAACTTGTTGCCATAGTCAAGATGATTAAATCATAAACCATACATCTTTATTGCAAATTAACTTGCTCATATGACAACGGTACATGTTTTAGATGATTACACACCGTATAAGATACCAAGAAGAGATATGGAAACAGAGCATTTATTCTCCCTCACACAAGATAGACCAACAAGAGGAAAATCCAAATCTACTATGTCATCGATAGGCAGGTGATAAGATAGGTACGTTGATCTATAATATGAACTCACCATTGCCTTCTCATAAGGAAATGGGCTCGACTAGCAATGATGTGATACGATCTTTCATTGTAGTTGAAGCATGTGTGTATGAATCAAACTTTCGGTACATGGTTTCTATCGTTCGTACAAGGTTGATGATTGGCATAATCAAAGATTTTGGAATGGTAGTCATATTAAGACACTCATTGTTTAGAATTTTCCATTCTTCTTCAATCATTCTCAGTAGTTGCTCACATGCCTCCTGCACCGAAGTGCCGTGCTCTTTCATGTAGCATTGGACTGCCGAAGAGACATGATTCCTCTCTTGTTCAAACTACAAGATTTAGAAAATAATGTATAACCAATGTAGTTCATACAAAACAATCTGGAATTTTTTTTATGAAGAAAAAGAAAATATAGGTTGAGTTAGTTCATTTAGAAAATAGGAAACTAGCACCGCACTTGTGGCTCGGTGTATAAATAAGGCATGTTCCACATGTCTTTAATTAGCTTGCAAAAGTTCATACCTAGAATCAGAATGGCTTAGCTAAAACTAAGAGATTAATAACTTGGAAACACTATTACCTCATTGGATGCAACATCATTAAGGAGCCGGAAGATTGAGGAAGTAACCTTTATGATTCTTGGGTGGCTCGTAACCCAATCGAATGCCTCCTTCGTTGCTTCTTCTCCCATGCCAACAAAAGAAGCACATGATAGCACAGCAATGCCAACAGAGATCATTGAAACATGCAAATATTCTTTAAGAGATGGCACGTAACCTTCATCCCTCCATCTGGCTTCTTCCATACAAGCCCTGGATGCTTCTTGGAGCTGCATCAGATTCAAACCTCAACAAAACTAAGCAAATCTTCACACGTTCTCTTAGAGTAACTCAAACAACAATCCTCTTCCCAAGAAATATGATATGAAACATGAAATAGCTATTGTAGATTGTGATTTTTGTAGATGTATGTTAGAAGGAAGATTCATAGTCAATAGAGGTCCAAGAAACATGAGTAATTTTTTGACTAAAATTATGTAAAAGAAGAGCTTGATAATTCGATAAAGGTAGTAATCGTACTGATTCTTTGAGATAGTTTACTCTATAGGATTTTCCTTCCTCTGCAAGCTCCTTCTCAAATTCCTTGACTGTGGTATATAGACTAAGGAAGTGGAGTTTATAGACCTCCTCTAGCTGATCCGCTGCCTTTATGTCCCACCTGCATGTAGGTACATCTACTATAGTCAAGACGAAGCTTTCATGGCATTAGTTTAGATGGGTAGACTAGGAATTATATGATGGTTTCTCTCTCAGGTTTCATAGATACAACAGCCAATACGAAAGTATGGATACACTGCATGGGAACCTCAAAGGCTTTATATATACCATGAAAGAAGCTATCTTAAATTGTGTAAATATATTTGAGCAAAATTGATTACTTCTCACTCATATTCTAGTTCATCCTCATTACAATTTCTTTTGATGACGAGGTAAACATAATAGTTAACATCATAAGTTAGTTTTCTTTGATTACATTTTAATTTTATTTGGATCTTGTATGATAAATTCTTTCATAGTTTATGATATGGCTTTTAATTTAATTGATATATTTCTTTATTTTTGTTGTGTAACGATCTAGTGCGTGATTGAGTTTTGGTGGATGATACATGGAAGCCACTTTATTTGATTATTTGTTTAACAATTGTTATTTGCTAGTTGATGGATTAAGAAAATTGATCTTGGTTTATGTTGTTTTTGAATCTTATAGGATATTTTGGAATTTGGATTAGAATTGTATAACAAATGTTTAAGAGACAAACATAAATGGAGTTGGGATGATATTTTTATTGGATAATGTATATTTTGATTTTGTATGAATGGTTTTTTGATTCTATGAATGGATATAGTTTTTATAAGTTGCATATGGCTATAATATGTATGCTAGTAGAATAAATTCCATTTGTTATGAATATAACAATAGGGATGGCTATTATGGATCTATAGGTAGAAAAATAAAAAAAAAGGCTTTCTAGTGGTGACTATACTGGCTGTCATAAAAAAATTTATATGGCAACAATAAAAATCACATTTATAGTGATGACTAATATAATTAATATTATAATTTTTTATTATGATATTAATACTTACTGTCACAAGAAAGTAATTCCTCTAATGGCATTATAAATAGTCACTAGCTATGATTGAGTTTTAGTGGCACCAATAGGTTGTCATAATTAGTTGTATATTTAGTGATGGAAAGAATCATTATAGATAAGTTAGTTTATTAGTGACATATAGTATCATCACAAAAAATAGGACTAATATGATGACTAATAGTTTGAGTACTAGTGACGGTATTTAGTCACTACATAGTATATATGATCTTTTGTGGCAATAGGGCATAAGTTGCCACTAAAACTATTAATAAAGGTTATTTGACTCATGACTTTTAATTATGATTGCCACTAATAGTTTTAGTGATGATATTTAGGCCTTTTAAGATGACTTTTGACACCACTAAAAAGCTGAAATATTATAGTGCTTAGCAAAATAGAAAACAACACAAAAGATAGATTCCATTTGGCATCACTTTTATTTTTCTTATATCAAAACTAAAAATAAAAATATTTCTATTTTATTTTAAATTTAAAAATATAACTATACTGATATATAGTTGATAAAATTTTAAAATAAAAATAAGAAAATAGTGGTGGTAGTTATAGAAGGAATCATAGTGGTGATGGTGGTGGTGATGATGGCAATTATGGTGAGGATACCAATAATGCGATGGTTATAGAGATAATGGTGGTGGTTTTGTGGAAAAGGATATGGTGGTAATACCAAACAAGCTCATAGTCATCAATCCCACGGGTTCTTTTCTATAACCATCTACTAGATCTTTGTATGTGCTTTATAGATATATATCATAAATGAAAAATACACCACAAAGAGCTTCAAATGGTATTTACGAAGTGGAGTAATCATTTGTTGGGATTTGAAGAGCTAGATAGTATTACAGAATTGAACACTCCTTACATGTTTAAAGGGTTAGGGGTCAACCTCCACTTTGGTATTTAAAAAATATTTTATGGAATCCAAGGGATGGAATATCCAATTCCAAGAGTTTGCTTTATCTAGGATTTTATTTGCATAATTTTTTTAAATATCTTGCATAAGAAAATTGATGCTATTTAATTTTTCATAATTAGCTTTTATCTTATCTGTATTTATTATCTATCCAACTTTCAAATGCTTCTTTTTTTGAAAAGAAATGTATTACAAGTGCTAACAAAGATATACAAACCTTTGGATTACTTCAGTAAGTGCTCGGAGCTCCTCTAATGTGCCATAAGCATCATAGATATCATCATTGATTGCGAGTAAAGCAATCACTTTGGTCAAATAAATTCGGGCTCTAGAATATTGAGGCTCAGAATATACCCTAAGAGTCCAAAAATAATCCTTAACCACTCTGTTCCTGCAGAAAGTTAGCTTTTCTGCAAGACCAAATGCTTTCCACCACCTACATGAGATGTATAAGATGTGCCAAATTTACATTAAATAAAATTGCAAGCAAAATAAAATCAATGTGCTACAAAAATGAATGATGTATGACTGATGCAAGGAAGAAATACTAAAGTTTATGCAATATTACATGCAAGTAACATAGACTTCATCAAAAGTTGACAAATGAATAAATGAATGAATGAATGAATGAATACATAAAAGGTTTAAGATATGTTGAATTACAATATTCTTATTAAAAGAAATGTGAAACTTAAATTAACATATGGGTTAAGTCTAATACATGGAAATTCTTTAACACAATACAAAGATTTGGCATGGTAAAAAAATGTGGAGAATTTGCCTAACATTAACAAGGATTTTAAATGATTAAAAATTAGTTACTAAAATACATAAATTGGACAATTAATTTATAGTCCATAGAACTTATTTGACTAATGATTTGGTAAATACCCAAATTTATGAAGCCTCCTATCTTAATAGAACGCCAACTAGCTGTGTTGGTAAAGTCATTAGGTATTAGATACCAGTGAGCTGCATTTGATCCCACCCTAACATCAATTTCAATTAGGCTTCCTCCCATTCTAATTCTCAATTGCAATACTCCCATGAAAGAAAATGTAAGGTTAATGTTGGACAATATGTTTAATTTCCATACAAGATAGTATTTCTTTAAAGGTAATTTGCTAGGAAAAGATACATTTAATTTCAGTTTGAGAATTGAGGATATAAGAATCATGAAAAGCCATTATAAACTAGATTCTTGGGTCTCCTCATTCTTGGCATCCTATGATCTCCTTTTACATGCTGGCTTTCATGTATACCACCGCCGTTACCATCTTATTTAGTTCAAAGTTTTTCTCTTGTCAATGGCCAGATAGGAGGAGGAAAATTAGAATAGCAAATCCAAATAGCTATAAACCAGATTCTAATGTGGTCTTCAAAGTAGTTTATTCCACAAAGATGAATGTGAGTTTAGTTTTCCTTACTCCTCTCAGGAGAAGGAAAAAAAAAAAAAGCATTTTCCACAAATGATTAGCATCTTTTGGTTTACTATATTTATTTAACTCTCTTAAAATAAGAACATTTTATATTTTCTTCATTAGGTTTTAGGCAGTCTTTTTCCACTGCCAATTTGTTGTTCTAAATATAAAGATATTAGCAAATAGTAATGCATTGGGTGGGTATTTATAGGTACCCGACACAAACCCGCTTATATATAAACATCAATATGAAGCCCTAGCCAACATCTAAGCTTCCCTATTCGGCCGCTTCAAGCCTCCCACCTGATTGAAACTCTTGAGGATGGAAAAAACAGAGGGAAAATCGGAGGAAAACAAAGGAAAAATCAAGGAAAACAAGGAAAAGCGGAAAAAAATCAAAAGGTAAGACCTTTTCTCATATGGATTGATCAGTTTTTTTTTATTTTTTTATTTTTTTTATTTCATTCTCTTTTTTCAAAGATTCTTGGGAAAAGAGAGCACCTGAGAGAGATGGGAGGATTTCTTAGGTTCATGTTGAGGTTTTTTTCTCTAGCATATTGGATTTTGTGGGAGTTGTGGCAGTGTGAGCTGGTCCCTTTAGGTTTTGAGAGCTTAATCTTGGTAGAAGCATGATATTTGTTGAGATTTGGGGAATTTTTGATTAAAAGGCTCCAAGCCTCCCACCCAATTGAGATTCCTAAGGATAGAAAAAACAAAGGAAAAATCAAAAGAAAAAAGAGAAATCATAGAAAACAAAGGGAAAAAGGGAAAAACTTGGAAGGTATGACCTTTTTCCATATAGATTCATCATGATTTTTTTTTTCTGCCTCCTTTTATTTTTGCTTCATTTTCTTGGGTGAGTTCAAGTACCCAGAGGGTATACCAATTTTTGGTTAATTTTGTAACCAAATTTTGGATGGGTTTGGGTAGTTAGATTTTAAATGGGTCGAATATGGGTAGGCAAAGTTTGCGGGTACCCTACTTGTTGCCATCCCTAGTAATGCATACATTTTAGTTCATTATACTTACCAATTTCAACTAGTATGCTTGATGCTAATCTAACTTAAACTTGGACATGGTTATGGAAATAGGTACAGTTTCAGAATTAGTCAAATATATAGGTATGTATTTATTTATATACAAATGCAAGCATTCATGTATACACAACGTATTTGTTAGTTTATCAAGAACTAATAAGTATTTACTTTCTAGGTTTTCTTTGTTTTTGGTTACATATATTTTTTAGGAAATATATGTTAAGATATAGCTAGACTTTTAGGAATCAATTAGATGACCCTATTGCGACAATTATCTAAGAGATATTAGCCTTCCAAGAAGGAGACTAATAAATATATATACGCACCAAGCATCTGAAATAATAATTTATGATCTAAAACAAATGATGACAAATTAATCTAGTTAATATCTATGTAACTTGACCGAAGGAAACTTACATGGAGATGCTCCTAATTTCTTCTCTATGAATTGATTGCAATATATGAAAATCCAACTTTGCGAGTTCCAAGACCACATTAAGTTGTCCCTCATCTTCTTGGTAAATGGAGATATAACTCTTTGCCTCTAACCTCCTCATTCTCCTATATAAAGGAACCTCAAGGGCATGTGATATTTGTGATACAAGGGGTGGGTTTGGTCGGCTTTCCATGGACTTGAGATATACCTTTGCAAAATTAAGTGCTTCATCTAAAATATCTTCTCCTGGGGTGCCGAGATAAGCCGCTTCATATAAGCTTAACAAACTCTTCTCATCATTTCTTAAGGCAGCCTTGAAACTTCCTTCAACTTCTTTGAACTTGGTAAAAACATCTACGTAAAGTTTGTGCATCCTATGTGAGTAAACATAAAAGAAGAACAATGACAATAACTGACAATTGCTTACTTGTGGATATATTGTAGCCATGCTGTCTTAAGAGTCGAAAGTGAAGGGCAACAACATGCAAATCATCACCCTCAATATGTGAATGATAAATTTGGATTAATATCTCATCTATCTCCTTTTCGAAGTGATATGCCACACCCAAGCGTTGAAGTGCATCGATTAATTCCATCTCTTTTGAATGATCATTAGTAGTTTTAAGCAAGTTCTTTACTTTCTCTTTTAGTTCTGCAATCCTTGTTGTAATGCATGCCTCTGACTTCTGCATCAATATTATGAAGAAATAAGTGATGTTACAGCATTGACCCAAAAAACTGTACATTGAAAATTGGTTAAGTTAAAAACTGAACATATAGTAGGCATTTCGAAACCCAGCTGAATGAGAAACTACACCACATCTAAAAGATTTCTAGCTGACATTTTTGTTACAGGGAAATTATGGGCATGGCAGCCCATCATTTAAAAAGAAAAAAGAAATTAAATGTGTATAATTAGGATCACATTATTGAGATTGAGGTTTGATGGTCAACTTTTTAGGTAACATATTTCTTTTCTATTTTATCTATAGATTTTTCTGTTTATGTAATTACAAGTAATGTTTGGATGAAAAAGTGTAAATGGTATTCCAAGAATATGTCCCTCTTTTTTCCTTTTTTTTTTTTTGTAATCTTTTCTGGATCAGATATCAAATGGCTGAAGTTTTTTTTCAAAAAAATCCTTAAAGCCCCAGCCAATTTGAATAACATTAATCAGGGATAGATAGATTGTCTATTTTTTTTGTACAAATAGCTAGATTCTCTATTTAAAATGAAGTCTTTGTCCTCCCTTCCACAAGAAGCTTCTATTAGTAGTAATTTCATTTTGAATTCAAAATTGTTCATTCAGAAAAGGTGCACCTTTATAAGGAAATGAAAAATATATTAAGAGCTCATTATTAAGATTGTACCAATTTTGAAAAATCAGGGTTTTCTATAAACTTTCATGTTTAGCTTTGTCGATAAATTCTGTTAGATTTGGTTCCCTGATTTCCAAAGTCCATAAGAGATTGAGAGTTGAGAGTCACCATTTGGTGAAATGAATTTCTTTTTATTTTACCAATTTTTCTTTTTATGTGATACACGTAATGGTTGGATGGCAAGCATGTTAACTGGGAGTCAAAGCATCCAAATCCATCTTTCTATTTTTTAATTTAATCTTGCATAGATCATATATGAAACAGCTGGTCCGTTTTTTTCAATTATTAAAATTATAATTTGGATTGCACTAACCATGGATAAATAGATTTTGTATTTGAAGCAAAATCTCTATTCTTTTTTTATTCAAAATGCATAAATACATGTATATTTTGAGAACTTAAAGTCACAGCTATAAACACATCTTTTAGAGTTTTTTATTTTAAAATATATACTCTATCTCGTTCTCTAGGAAATGAGAGTAAATATAAATGGTTTAGGATCTTTATATCATTTTTGAGAGCCCAGATAAAATTAGAAAGAAAAAAGAATAGTGTTGTCTGATACCTAAGAGCACCCCGAATCCCAATCAATAGAATGTAAAATTCCTTGTCACGTGATCGCATCTGAGGTGATTAGAACTTTGGGCTGGTGATGGTGAATTGCCCAAAGTTCTCTTTATATATAGTATATTAAAAGTATTAAACGAGGCAAGATAGCAAAAAATACATACAAACCCACCACTCAGCAAAGTTGATTCGATGAGGATGTCCATGGTTTGTTTTGTTAGACAAATATAGTAAGAGTGAAGTGTATTCAATTTGAGAAAGAGAAGTTCAATAGAGCAAAGCATCTTTTGTGCTCTAGAAGCATGAATATTGATATATGAGCACCAATTTTCTAGATAAAATGATTGGATAGGAATTGTAGTTGATTTGTGTGTATGTGTAAATATACTGAGAAACCAAGTACATGCAATATACATTTAAAAAAATAGACTAATAATCATATCCATGCATGCCAATTCGTTCAACATCTTAGTCTAAAATTCAAAACAATCACACGTATTCAACTTAATACTTCATAAACATTTTATTATCCTATCATTAGTTTATTTATTTAGACCCACATATATGAAAATACAAAAAATGTGCTAACCATATAACATTCTCCAAATTATGATGTCTTGCTACTGCTTACCTAATTTGCTATTCAATTAGCAGCTTGAAATTCTAGAGCTATCTTTGACAAGTCCTTTGTAAAATGTCAGGATCATCTATGGTGCATGTTTTGCATCATAGAGTACTGTATAACTCTTAATGCCCAACATGTCATCCCATCATAGAGATAGATGACTATTTGGCATCCTAGTGACGTGGTACACCATGTTTGGCACCTAATGCAACATACTATATTTGATACTTGTCCATCTCTATGATGAATAATGTGGTGATTATTGATGATCCAAACTTTCTTAATAAAGATATAAATACCTTGAGAGATGTCTTCACCCCACCTCAAAACCTTCACTAGGGTGAGGCAATCACTTTCCATCACCACTCTATTTCGGTTAAATTTTTGAGCCATGTACGGACTCTTGTGAAGGGCTGAAGCTTTTATACAAGGAGGAATGAGTAAAGGGAGATGCCTTTTGCAAGCTAGTGTACTTGTAATATTAGCAAATGAGATATGTCAAACTATAAGCACCTAGAAATTTGGATAGATTGTTGGAAATATTTATCTCCAAATCTTCCATGAAAATTTTTAAATACATACTTAGAACACAGATCCCACCACATATTCAACAAACAAATTTGGTGGCATATTTGATTTTGACTGGACTTATCCAAGCCTATAGGCACCTTGCCTATCAAGAGATAAATCTGACTCATGATAGCGGCACTCCTACCTTTATTGGCCACTCTCATCTATACTGATCTAACAAAATACATGGTAATCCATTTTTAATTTAAAATTTATATCACAACACCTAGCAAAAAAAAATTGCATCAGTTGAAAAAGCATCAGTACGAGGTTGAAAGAAAAATAGCACCAATACGAGGTTGAAGGAAAAACATTCTTCAATGCTTGTTCGTTAAGAGGTTCAGAGAAAAAAAGATCTATGTGAAAGAGAGACAGATAACCTTAAGATGCGAAGGCAATGGATAATTTTTAATGAAATAGTCACCCCAAATAGTAGGATGGAAATCTGCACATAAACGAATGGTTTCATCGCTACCGCATGGCACTAAAGAATGGGGCATAGATCCATTAGCCTCCATCTCCCTCAACAAAATAGAATTTTAGGATGCGAAGACCTCGGTTAAGGGTGTGAACCAAAGCAAGGGTATGTATAATAATTTTCAACGGCACCTACCCACCAGCCATCACACCGACGGAAGCTATTAAATGATGGGAAGTGGAAGATTAGAGATGAAAAGTCCCATCAACTTTTTGTGGAAAGAAAAAAATAAGAGGCGGATGAGGCATGTTATTCGCATGCAAATATGATAAAGAATGAAATGCTTTGATATCTGTATAGATGGATGGATACAAATGATGCGGATAGAGGATGGAAAGCTTTGATATCTATGCAGGCAGATGAATGGAGTGCTTTGAAATTTGTGCAGTTCGATGAATAACAAAGGATAAAGTTCTTTGAAATCTAGTGTAGGTCGATGAATGACAATATATCGAATGCTTTGAGATCTATTCATGCAAACGAATGATAGAGGATCGAGTTCTTTGAAATCTATGTAGATGAATGAATGATAGAAGATGGGGTGTTTTGAATCTGTACAATCGAACGAATGACGGATGACGGACCACTTTAAGATCTATGCAAGCAAATGAATGACAAAGAAAGGAGTACTTCAAAATCCATGCAGGTAGATGAAGGATACATGATGAAGTGCTTTGCGATCTGTATAGGTAGATGAATAATAAAGAATGAAGTGCTTTAAAATTTGTGTAGATAGATAGATAATATAAATGCAGCACTTTGAGATTTATGCAAATGGATAGATGATAGAGGAAGGAGTGCTTTAAGATTTGTGTAGGTAGAGATGAATGACAAAAGATAGAGTCCTTAAGATCTATGCAAGCAGATGGATGATAGAGAATGAAGCGCTACACGAATAAATGATAGAGGATGGAGTATTTTGAGATCTATGCAAGAGAGTGGTTCATAGATAAAGTGCTTTGAGATCTATGTAGGTGGATAGATGACAAAGAATACAGCTTTTTGAGATTTGCACATGCAGATGAATGATTGAGGCCAGAGCACTTTAAGATCTATGCTAGCAAATGAATGACAAATGATGGATCGCTTTAAAATCTATGCAAATGCATGAATGATAGAGAATTAAGCACTTTAATATCTACGTAGGTGGATGGATGATAGAGGATGAAGTATTTTAAGATCTATGGGGATAGATTGGTTACAGAAGGAATGCTTTGAGTCTATGCAGATAGATGAATGACAAAGGACAGTCTCTTTGAATCAAGGATATTTTTATCTTCTTTCTCACTCGATTAACTATGTCAAGATCTAGATAGACAATTGGGCCATATTAAAACAAATTTGAAATTTTAGCAGCTAATTGACATTTTAAAAATTTTTGGATCTAAGTGTATATGGCTCTTGAAGGAAAATCCTGATTTTTCGGATCAGGTTCGTTCAGATCTAATCAAATCAAGAGATATATTTCAAAAAAAAATTTCTTTGATCTAGATCAGATCTGGAATGTTTAAGATCTGATTATTATTATTTTAGAAATTAAATAAAATCTAGATAAATTAAATCAAATTTAATTTACCTTGATATGGGTAATCCTATTATCCGTTGATGATCCTGTATGCAGCGGAAGGTTCTGGATCTAGTCACGTAAGTGCCTGGCCTCTACCGGTATTCACTCGGATTGAATCTAGAGATCCTCTTCTTCTCTATCACATCTCCAAAAATTAGATCTGGATTTGATCTGGAGGATCTTCAAAACTTCTTTTGAAGATCAGCAGTCGTCCTTTGCAGCAATGCAGCCTTCTAGCTTTCAGTCGCCTTTCTTTGATCTGGATCGCACCAACCAAAAATCCAAAACTCCTTTTGGACGTGGAGAGGAAGGGGAGAAGGTGGTTTGGCATGGAGGAAGAGGGGAGAGGCAGCCTTGGGGCATGGGGAATTATGATTCAATCATACTTTGAGTTGGGCGCAGGATCTTATTTATAGACTAAGCGTGATCCAACTCCTCTTCTTCCCAACCAATCACAACCCTTTGTGAAATTAGATCTAAATCTGATTGGTGGGAATAGAGTCCCCTGGATTCCTCCTTAGAGGGTGCCTAAGACCAGTCAAAGTTGGTTCTTAGGAGATCTCTAATTGGAATCCAAAAAGGAGATGGAGTCCCTATCCAATAGGGACTCCTAGGCGCCTCCAACTTGGGCACACGCCAAGGGTGGCGTGCGCCCTCTTCCTTGTCAAGTTCTAGCAGGAGGACAGGCCCCCACCAGCTCTCCAATAGATGCATGACATGTGATAAAAAGTCAAAGTATCAATGGTCAATATTTGACCAATCAAAGGTAGACTTTTGTCCAAAGTCAAAGAACAAGAAATGACAGGTGACCAAAAATGGTAGGTAATATCTTTCAAAATAAGACAACCTTTTCTGACTTGGACAACCTCCAGTCAGACCATATGAAGGCCTCTGATTGAGCACAAACTTCTTTGGTTCAGTCAAGACAACTTATTTATGATAGCAAAAGAAGAACATTAGGTTCAATCGAGTGCTAGCACGATTTTCTTGAACCTAATTGAATCTCATTCAGATTAGTTAAACTGGATCAGTTCAATTGATGATCATCAGATTCAAATCCTTGTTTGTGTGATCCAGTTAGGTTCAGTTCTGTATGGTAATGGGATATGTCATGATCTCTATCATCGACATCATCGAAACTCCTTTCGATGGATCAGAACTCTTCTGATTCGAACAGTTAGAATGATTAATCATCTAAATCATTCTAATTACTCCCAAAATCCACCAGTGACACCTAGCAGTATAGTATGGCAACCCATAGAGCTGAATACGAACCTCTTGGTGCAGCTACCTATGTGATTAAGTCCTTCTATCTTGAGCACCGATCAGATTAGGGTTAAGGTAAACTCGTCAAACCCTAGTTTCTATCATATGATGTAATCATTCGATTCGAGTCCGATGTGAAAATCTAAATAGAAACTCTTTCTATTATTTCACTCTGTCATGGCCATGGACTTCTGGACTTCATTTTCATGATTATCATAGGGCTGCTCCTCTACCACCAAGGTAGATAGATTCCATCTTGATGCTATCCAGTTCCTATAATGAACATGCTATAGCCAACATACACCTTAGGATTTCATATGGCTAGGAGATCGAGTAATGGTGTAGTCAAACTATAACACCCTCAAGATGAACTGCCGATGCACCTTAGCTCAAAGAACCAGACATACTACTACAGCATCGAGTCTGTCATTGACGAGAAGGTAGACTCCCTAATGACTACTCGAGGTGGTCACGCTTACTGCCCTCGTTCTCTAACGAGTATCTGTACTCTCGCTCTGGTGTCTCTATACTGTAGACTCAAGACTCATCTACTAAAGAGAAGCGATTGTACACCAACCTTCTGGATCAATCACCATCCTCGTGATGATCCTATGGTCAGAAGCATTTTATAAGTTAACAATGATTATTCATGTCTTAAATTTTCAACTCTTGAAAATATGAATTATCATTACCATTAACTCAAAGGATGTATCACAGACACTAAATACACATATGTGATAGAAAATAACCCATTTTATTGATATTAGTCAAAATTATAATTTTGTCCTTAGAAGTGTATTACAAGTGTCAGCCAATTCTGGCTTCTAAGGCACATATATCTAACAATCTTTCACTTGTCCTAAAGCCAATTGGCTACAAGTCTAAGTTCCATCTTCTCAAGGTGGACTTCGATCTTTTGCTGGCCCAACGGCTTTGTAAGTGGGTCTGCTACATTGTCTGTGGAGTTGACTCTCTTGACCTCGACATAACCCTTCTCGAGGTAATTATGGATGAGGTGGTATCGCCGCTCAATATGCTTGGATTTCTGGTGACACCTCGGCTCCTTAGCAAGGGCTATGGTGCCATTGTTGTCGCAGTATAGAGGAATGGCATCTGATGGCATTACTTCGATTTCTGTAGCAAACTTCTTATACCAGAATACTTCCTTCGCAGCTTCTGATACAACGATATATTCTGCTTCCATGGTGGAATCTGCTATCACCATTTGCTTAGAACTCTTTCAGCTGACAGCACCACCATTGCACACAAATAGACTCCTAGATGTCGACTTTCGATTATTTATATCGAACATAAAATCCGAGTCTATGTATCCCTAGACTTGGAGTTCTCCGTTACTAAAGACCAACATCATATCCTTAGTTCTTCTTAAGTACTTAAGGATACATTTCACAGAAGTCTAGTATTCTTCACCTGGATTTGACTGATATCTGCTTGTGACACTCACAGCATGGGCTATATCAGGTCGTGTACATAGCATGGCAATATATGAGGTCCTTATTGCAGAAAGTATAAGGGATCTTGCTCATCGTTCTATTTCCTTAGGTTGGCTGGGCACAATCTTCTTGAAACATAATACCGAGTCTAAAGGATATTAATCCCCTCTAGAGTTTCCATACTAAACACACCTGTAATATTTTTCTATGTACATCATTCTGTGAAAGTCCTAGCAATCCATATTCAGGTCCTATCCCTATAACCTTAATTCCTAGAATAAGGATGCTTCGCCTAGGTCTTTCATGGAGAATTCCTCTGTGCCGAACCATAATTTAACTATTGTCATTATGGAAATATCATTCTCAATAAGAGGATGTCATCCACGTACAATACGAGGAAGACAACAGCGCTCCCACTGACCTTTTGAAAAACACACGTTCCTCTTCATTTTTGATGAAAACCAAACATTTTGATCACATCATGGAACGAGTGTTTCCAACTCCGAGATGCTTGCTTAAGTCCATATATGGACCTTTGCAGCTTGCAAACCTGTGATCAGTATCACTGGATGTGAAACCTAGCGGCTGCTCCATATAGATATCTTCCTCAAGATATCCATTTAAGAACGTCATTTTCACGTCCATTTGCCATATTTCATAATCGAAATAGATTGCAATGGCAAGCAATGTGCGGATGGACTTTAGCATAGCCACTGAGGAAAAGGTATCCTGATAGTCAATGCCTTTGCATTGACTATAACCTTTTGCCACTAGTCTAGCTTTGAATGTCTTCACATTTTCATCTGCACCAATCTTTCTCTTGAAGATCCATTTACACCCAATAGGTACTGTTGGTGCAGAAACTGGTCGTCGCCGGAGGTCGCTGGAGTCGAGCCGCACAGGTCGCCGTCGGGGAGACCTGCAAACAACAAAGTCCCGTCTGGAGCCGGTGGGGGGTGGCTCCGGCAGGACCCTCCGACGCTCAAGTCAGCTCTGGCCAACAATAATGGAGTGCTCGGAATGAGTTCCGGAGCTTAGAGAAGAGGAGAAGAGCCTAGAGATCAGAGAGCTAGGATCAGAGAGCTTAGCCTTAGTGTGTCGGGAGGTCCTATATAGTGGGCTGTGGTGACAACGCAGCCGCGTGCCGGCGGGCCGCTCGAGGTTCGGCGAGTCCAGTCTCACGGATGGTGCCGGTGGCGCGGATTGAGGGTGACAAGCCATCCGCCGCCTGACAGTGGTCGGCGATTGAGGGTACAGCTGATGGTTGCAGAGCTTTGCAAATGAAGTGTTGAAGGCCTCGTCGTGTGCCCATTTTGGAGGAGTTCGGGCTCCTGAAGAGGAAGATAGGAGGGAGTTCGGCACCCATAGGCGTCTGACTGGAGATATGCAGCTAAGGCTCGTCGCTGAAGAGTTCGGCTGCTGAGAATCCGAAGCTCGGCCGTTTGGGTTCGGCCGGCTGTTGGACTTCGCTAAGGCTGGGACACTTGAGAGTTCGGTAGGTGCTGATCGGCCGAAGTCGATGAGGGGACCGCTGAGGAGTTCGGCCGAGTAACGACTGCTGAGGAGTTCGGGCTCGTGAGTGACGACCGCTTGGGATATCCGCTAAAGCCCGTCGCTGAGGATTTCGGCCGCTGAGAGGACTTCATTGAAGCTCGGCCGCTTGGAGTCGGCCCGAAGGAGTTCGACGCTTGGAGTCGGTCCGAAGGAGTTCGGCCGCTGAGAGGACTCATTGAAGGCTCGCCGCTTGGAGTCGATCCGAAGGAGTTCGACCGTGGGGAGTCTGAAGGAGTTCGGCCGTGGGAGTCCGAAGGAGTTTCGCCGTGGGAGTCCGAAGGAGTTCGACCGCCCAGGAATTCGGTCTCGATGCTGGGAGTGCCGGGAGAAGCTCGGAGCTACCAGTTCGGCCTGCTGGAAGAGCTCGCCGCTGGGAGTTCGGCTGGAGAGCCGCGCGGAAGCTCCTGCGGCTACTGGTTACATTGGGCTGAGCGTCGGGCCGGGCTTCGGCAGGAGCGGATTTATCCCCAAAAGTAGCCCCCCCACTCCCGAGTTCAAAAAATTGAAGGAAGGGAGTACCAAAACAGGCGACTGCCGAAGTCTTTCTTCAGGCTCCGCATTTTGTTGCAGCTGAAGCTCGGGGAGGTCTCATCTCCAGCCAATATTGATGCTGAAGTTGAGGCTGAGGCTTGGGGAGACCTCATCTCCAGTCGATGTTTGGAGTTGAATGGAATCATTTTCAGCTAAAGTCGAATGAAAAGCTATGTGAGCCGGAAGTAAAGTCTCGCCTCCTACGTCGAGGCCGGATTTGAGCTCCTGGGGCGACATTGTCTTCAATAGCTGAATTTGACTAGAGGAGACGTCCTCTCTTGCACGAGGTTGGAAGTGCGCGCTCGGGGGAGATCTTATCTCCTGCAAGCCGAGCTTCTTCGGGGAGATCTCGGTCTCGAAGCCGAGCCTTCCCATCGGAGGGATCTTATCTCTGCAGCCGAGGCTGCCGTAGTCTTTAAGGCTCGATCTCGAGTTCTTGCTCTCATCTAGGACCGGGTTTCCCTTTCTGTCTAATGGGCTGTGGGGTGCTGGGGACCGTCGTCCCATCGGCCTCTCCCCCCCATGCTCGCCTTTGTGGCGGGGCATTCGACCTTTTGCGCCGTCTAGGACGAGGTTCTCCCTCCTATTCCCAATGGGCATGGGGGCACTATGGGGACTCGTCCTCGCCTCTCCCCCCATCTGTCCTTGTGGACGGTGCCTTCGACTTTGCTCACGCTAGAGATGAGTTCTCCTCCTGTTCCAACGAGTCTGTGGGGCATATGGGACGCGTCGTCCTCGCCTCTCCCTCCCACCCGTCCTTGGTGACGGGCTTCGACTTTCTCACGCTAGGACGAGGTTCTCTCCTGTTCCTAAGCCGCTGTGGGGGCCACATGAGAACCGTCGTCCTCGCCTCTCCCCCCCATCCGTCCTTTGTGGATGGGGCCTTCGACTCTTGCTCACGCAGGACGAGGTTCTCCTTCCTGTTCCTAGCCGACATGGGGGGCACATGAGGACCGTCGTCCTCGCCTTCTCCCCCCATCCCTGCCTTTGGACGGGGCCTTCGACTTGCTCGCGCTAAGACGAGTGTTCTCGTTTTTACTCCTATTTCTAACGGCGGCTGACTTGCTTCTTCTGTACATCGCATAGGTTTTCGCATCCAAAGAAATGATTTATTGAGAGGGGAGAGTTTTACCGAGGAGAAGCTGATCGATAGCCGCCAAATTTTCCGTTCGAGGGTTGTCGGGGTGTTGCTTCCCGGAGTTCCCTCGGGCACAAGTCCCGTCCGGACGACCTCCTCTATCTCATGCCGGCCTTCTTAATTTGGAACATGCCTTCTCTTGACTTTGTCGTTTGGGACGACAATCACCGATGTAGCTAGCTTCTAGCTCCTCCCCGGGGTGGCGTTGATGACGCCGCGAGGCCGGCCGACCTTCTTGTCTTTTCCAGTTACCGGTACCGTCTATAGGGCGATCTTTTCTCCTGCTTCAGACCGACGTAGAGAATTTATCCGTCGTCCCTTTTGAACGAAGCTCTCCAATCTCGTCTTGGAGCTGAACGTATTCCTCAGTGTCGTGGCCGTGGTCGCGATGGTAGGGGCTTTACTTGCCTCGCGCGCACGTTTGGGGAGGCCGTAGTCCTTCAGGTCTTGGCGGCTGGCTCTTAACTTCGCCGAGGATTCGAGTTAGAGGAGCTGGTCGTAGCTGCGGAATCTTTCGGGAGGAGGATTTCTTCGCGCCCTTCTGTCGGGGCTTCCTTTGCGGTGAGCTCGAGAAGTTCGGGCTTCGCTTGCGTGGAGCTTCATTCCGCTTTCCCGCGAAACTTTCCGTGGGAGAACTTCATGCTTCTTTGTCCGGACTTCCCTGCTCGCAGAGAGGGGGTCGGCTTTGCTTGCCCGAACTTTATCGCACCTCCCGTGAATTCGTTGTGGCGACGTACTTGAGGGGGAGTTCGGCCTCGATCGCCCTGGGGCGGTCTCGAGCGCGGCCGAACTTCACTTGGGTGATCTGCTGCGGAGTTCGGAGTCCCTGATGCCGAACTTCATTCCGCGGGGGGGCTTCGTTCCGTCCTTGCCGGCGCCGAACTTCATTTGGAGGTTGAGCTGAGGAGTTCGGCTTTCCACCGAACTTCATTTCGCCTTGATGACGAGCTTTGGGGGGAGCTCGGCTTTTCTTCGAGCCGAACTTCATTCCTCTTTCCCGCGACCCTTCGTTCCGTCCTTGCCGGCGCCGAACTTTATTTTGGAGGTTGAGTTGAGGAGTTCGGCTTTCCACCGAACTTCATTTCGCCTTGAGACGAGCTTGGGGGAGCTCGGCTTTTCTTCGAGCCGAACTTCATTCCTCTTTCCCACGAGACCCGCCGTGGGAGAACTTTCTGCTGCTCTTGTTCGGACGAGTTCGGGCGAGCTCGAGGGGAGCTCGGCTTTTCTTGCCCGAACTTCGTTCCGCCTCCGGTGAACACTTTGTAGGCGGTTCCTTTGGGGGACATACTGGAGCGTGAGTTCGGCCTTACTTGCGCCGAACTTCGTTCCACTTTCCCGCGGAAGCTTCCGCGGGAGGACTTCATACTTCTTTGTCGGAGCTTCCTCGATGACGGGCTCATGGGTGGGTTCGGCCTTCCTCGCGCCGAACTTCATTCCGCTTCGGCGGGGAACTTCTGCTCTCTGTTTCTCTCTTCGGGGCGATTGGGCTCTTCCTTAAGGCTGATTTCCTCACGCCCTCATGGCGGGCTTGCTGGTGGAGTCGCTACCGGAGGCTGCTGTAAAGCCTGTGCAACGCCTCCGTGAGGCCACGGCCACGGATCTGTCGGTCAAGCAGGCCGAACTGCTTCACATCCACCGCGGGTGCAGGTGGAACCTAGGCCGCCGGGGCTGAAGCAGGAACAGACGGGCCTGGACGGGATCGGGTCGCAGGAGGCCACCGAACGCCGTGCGGAAGCTCTCCTGGGTGGCGTTTTCTCTTCGAAAGAGAAAAGGAAGATCTCTGGAGAGGGAAGAGAAGGGTCGCCGAGCACTCCTTTAAGAACAAGGGAACCTCGAAGGTTCAGGCCCTTCCTTCTAGCGCCAATCTGTTGGTGCAGAAATCCGTCGCCGCCGGAGGTCGCCGCAATCGAGGCCGCTGGGCGCCGCCGGGGACCTGCAAAACGAAGTCCCGTCCGGAACCGGTGGGGTGGTGGCTCCGGCAGGACCCTCCGACGGTCAAGTTAGTTTCCGGCCAACAGTAATGGAGTGCTCGGAATGAGTTCCGGAGCTTAGAGATGTTAGAGAGTCGAGAGTTCAGAGAGCTTAGCCTTAGTATGTCGGGAGGGGTCCTTTTATAGCGGAGCTTAGTTGATGGTGACGGCTGCAGCCGCGTGCTGGCGGGCCGCTCGAGGTTCGGCGGAGTCAGTCTCACTGGTGCCGTGTGCGATTGAGGGTGACAGCCATCGCCGCCTGACAGTGGGTCGCTACGGCGAGGGTGGCGGACTGATGGTGATGGTTGCAGAGCTTGCCGAATGAAGGGTTGAAGGCCTTCGTCGTGTGCCCATTTCGGAGGAGTTCGGGCTCCTGAAGAGGAAGATAGGAGGGAGTTCGGCTCCCATAGGCGTCTGGCTGGAGAGGTATGCAGCTAAGGCTCGTCCGCTGAAGAGTTCGGCTGCTGAGAATCCGAAGCTCGGCCGTTTGGGGTTCGGCCGGCTGTTGGACTTCGGCTGAGGCTTGGGACACTTGAGAGTTCGGTAGGAGCTCGGTCGGCCGAAGTTCGATGAGGGCGACCGCTGAGGAGTTCGGCCGAGTAACGACTGCTGAGGAGTTCGGGCTCCTGAGTGACGACCGCTTGGGGATTCGCTAAAGCCCGTCCGCTGAGGAGTTCGGCCGCTGAGAGGACTTCCGATTGAAGCTCGGGCTCGCCTGGAGTCGGTCCGAAGGAGTTCGGCCGCTGGGGCTCGCCTGGGGTCGGTCCGAAGGAGTTCGGTGGGGAGTCCGAAGGAGTTCGGCCGTGGGGAAGTCCGAAGGAGTTCGGCCGCCCAGGAAGTTCGGTCTCGACCTGGGGAGTCCGGGAGAAGCTCGGGAGCTGACCAGTTCGGCCTGTTGGAAGAAGCCGGCAGTTCGGCCTGAAGCCCGTCTGCGAAAGCTCTTCAGCGGCTACTGGTTACATTGGGCTGAGCGTCGGGCCGGGCTTCGGCAGGAGCGGGATTTATCCCCAAGGGGTGGATCTACCAAGGTCCAGACTTGGTTTGAGTGCATCGAGTCAATTTCTGACTGCATTGCCTCTAGCCATTTCTCGGAGTCGATATCTGATATCGCCTCGTTGTAGGTTTTGGGATCATCACCATGAGCACCATTACCTACGAGGAACATTTTCTCTACTTCCTCTGAAATAATACCTAAGTATCTTTCAGGAGGATGGAAAACTCTTTCCGATCTACGAGGTGGAGGAGGTAGTGTTCTTATTGGCTCAACCTGATTTGGTTCCAATTGGTCCTTAGCTCGTTGTACTTGTGAGACTTTCTCATCAAGCTTAATCTGCTTTCCAATGCCGCTATCTTGAATAAACTATTTTTCAAGAAAGATGGCATGTCGACTCACAATCACATTGTGGTCTTCTGGAATGTAGAAATAGTATCCTAATGACTCTTTAGGATATCCTATGAATCGAGCTCTGAAAGGACCTAAACTCTAACTTGTCCGCTTGTTGTCTTTTGACATGAGCCGGACAACCCCAAATTCTGAGATGACTCAGACTTGGTTTCTTACCGTGCCATATCTCATACGGTGTGGTAGGAACGGTTTTTAGAGGGAACCCTATTCAGTAGATAAATTGAAGTTAACAATGAGTGTCCCCAAAGAAAATCAGGAAGGTCTGTGAAGCTCATCATGGATCGAACCATATCCAATAGAGTCCGATTTCTCCATTCTGAAATCCCGTTGAGTTGAGGTGTTCCTGGTGGAGTCCATTGAGAGACTATGCCATTTTTCTTTAGATAGTCTAGGAATTTTTGGCTAAGGTATTCACCTCCTCGATCTGATCGAAGAACCTTAATGGGTTTTCCAGTTTGTTTTTCTACTTCATGTCTGAATTCTTTGAACTTTTCAAAAGCTTCAGACTTGTGTCTCATAAGATACACATACCCATACCTAGACAGATCATCGGTAAAGGTAATGAAGTAGACAAAATTGCCTCTAGCCGGCACATCAAATGGGCCGCACACATCAGTATGTACTAGGGCAAGGAGATCTGTGGCCCTCTCCCCATGTCCAACAAAAGGGAGTTTAGTCATTTTGCCTTGAAGACAAGATTCACAAGTTGGATATGACTCGGAAGTCAATGGACTCAATAGCCCATTTTTCTCCAATTTGTTGATCCTATCTTCTGCTATATGACCTAATCTCAGGTGCCATAGATATCTGTCGTTTGGACTATCCCTAGGTCGTTTGGCATTCACGTTTTGCTCGATAGTTAGAACAGGTACATCAATATGTAGCTGATAAAGACCATTAATAAGGAAAACCATTTGCAATTTTATTTCTTTCATAAAGAATGTTACAATGGTCCTTAAAGAAGGTAATCACATAGCCTTCTTGTGCTAAGCATGAAACAGAAATCAAATTCCTGCTAGCTGCAGGCACATAATAACAGTCTTTCAAAACTAAGTCTAAACCAGATGGTAATCGAAGAGGGTATGTTCCCACGGCTACTGCAGCAACTCTTGCTCCATTACCGACGCGTAGGATCATGTCTCCATCCCTCAGCCTCCTGCTATCCTCAAGACCCTGCATAGGAAGTGCACAGATGAGCACTAGAACCAGAGTCAAGCACCCAACTGGATGCAGAAGAAATCCGTAAGGTTAGACTCAATAACGAGCATACCTCCAGAAGGACCTTCCTTCTTGTTCTTCAGGGTGGCCAGGTAAGTAGGGCAGTTCCGCTTCCAATGGCCGTCGCTGTTGCAATGGAAACACTTTCCTTTGACATCGGCCTTTCATTCTTCGGCTTCTGCCTTCTTCTTCTTTGATCCTTCCACCTTCTTGCTTTTTCACAGACTTCTTTTTCTTTCCATAAGACTATTCTTTTGGAAGAAGTCCATTCCATAGCAAGAACTGAGCCTTTAGAACCTTTCATAGAAAGCTCAGCGGTAACCAGCATATTCATTAATTCGGCCAAGGAATTTTGAAGTTTATGCATGTGGTAATTCATGATGAATTGCCCATATGCATCAGTCAAGGATTGCAGAATAATATCGTTCTGCAGATCCAAGTCTAACTTCACACCGAGCTTCTCAAGCTCTTCCATGTCCTTGATCATTGTCAGACAGTGATCTTGGACTGACTGCCCATCACGCATCTTAGCCTTAAAAAGTCATTTCGTGACTTGATACTTTGGCTGCGCGACTCTGTTCACCAAACATCTCCTGCAGGTGAGCCAACATTTGGCGAGCAGTCCCGATATCTTCATGTTGGCGCTGGAGCTCATCAGACATCGAGCCCAACATGTAATATCTGGCCTTATTATCTTCGTCTATCCATTTTTCCAGAGACGCTCTCTGTTCAGTGGATGGACGGGCTGGTAAGGTGGGAGGGTCCTGGTCCAATACATGGGTTAACTTCTCGAACCCAAAATAATTTTGTAGTTCCTGAGCCAATCTTTATAATTGGGTCCAGTCAGTCTATGTGTGTCCAGGATACGTGCCAATGGGTTGGACGCAGACATTTTCCTGTAGAGAGTCAAAGATTCTAGTTAGATACTGTAATTATGACTTGACCAATTTATTTAGAAAATTTTATTTTTAAACAAATTAGCTTCCCACTATTTTCTCGGATCCCTACACTCCCTCTGTAGAGATGCAAAAATCTCCATGATTAATGATTTCTAGTGGGTGGTGCGGTCTCACCAACTGACTCATCACCTCACCTAACAGTTATTGGTGATGGGTTAGCCAATGAGTGAACAACTCTTGTTCAATGATTCTCTAATCATGGTGCACCCAAACTTGGTCTCTAATTCATGAATCTCACCGTATCCGAAATATTGATCCACTCCTTAGTTAAGTCAGACCCACCATTTGCATAGACTGGGTTCCTAATTGAGTCTCTCACCGTATCCAAATATTGAGCCCAACTCATCCTCCAGCCCATAGCATCCAATGCCTAATAGACATGGTTGCATCTTCCCGGTGCAACTGAGCCACTGTATCCAGTCCGAGAACAATCAACCCCGGGAAGGGCCCGCACATCTACAATGGTGGAAGACCTCAGACTTAATCTTTTCTTAGGGAGAATTGATTCAGGTCTCATTAAACTAGACTTGTCATAGTCATAACAATTATGACTAACCTAGTGGCATGGGTTAGCTCGGATTATTGACCACCTCAGATCAGAACTGTGTCAACAGATATGGCCAGGTAAGTGAGATCGGTGGAAGGAATATGCCATTAACTCGTACAAGAATGCATTCAGGTCGAGTAGCTTCCAATTAAAAATCCAGTCGGTCGTATGTGCCAAACTTACCTTAGACACCAAATTGTTGAGTCAGAACCAATTGGGTTAGCCTACAATCCAGACTCTAACCTCTGAGCCTAATTAGGTCTTGCTTGATCGTGACTCGATCTTGACCCAGACTTAATCCTATTAGGCTGGTCAATTTAAGCATTGTTGATCCCATCTAACCAACTCTTGATTCGGTTTGATCAACCGCTTAGACCTAATTGAGCTACCCAAGCCCGAACCCAGTATTATGAATATGTCTTAGATCTGAAATTCTCAATTTTAGACCTAATTAATATTTCCATAATCTTAATTTTTAATTAAGTAGGGTTCATAAATAAAATATGCACAATAAATCCTAGGGTTTCAGGATCTAGGGTTTTGCAGAAAGTAAGTTTTGGATTTCTGATTAAGGACGAACACGCAGCACCCCTACACATCATAAGAACACCCCATCGAATGGAAAGAGAGGGCCTTTAAATCCTTCTTCGTTCTTATGACCGGACGGCCAAGAGGAACGCCTTAATCAGGAACATGCAATACTACAAAACAGTTTTAGATCTATATCATATATCTCATATACAAATTAGATCTAATCATGGCATATTTTGCATACATCTCATGTATCAAATCATGCATATTTTCAGATCTAAATTATCTCATAATAATCTAAAAAATTAGATTTAAATTGATCTAATCAAAATAAATTCTAATCTAGATAATTATGTAGAACTATTCTACAACTAGTCTAGACATGCATCAATCATATCTCATATGATATTTAAAATTAAATAATTTTTATTTGCTATTTTTTAGATGTTATTATAACCATTATAATATCAAAAAATAGTAAATAAATAGATCTAAAATATGATTTAATCAAATTAAATTAAAAACATGCAAGACTATTCTATAGAACTATTCTATTTTAGAACTAGTCATGCATATTTTCTAATCTTAGATCCAAATCATTTAATTTTAATTTTTTTGATTTTAGATCTGATCACATCTCATGTGACATCTAAAATCATTTATTTTTTAATTAAAATAAATTTAAAATTAGATCTAAATACTTTTAGAACCTTGGCTCTGATACCAGTTGAAGGAAAATCCTGATTTTTCGGACCAGGTTCGTTCAGATCTGATCAGATCAAGAGATATATTTCAAAAATTTTTTCTTTGATCTAGATCAGATCTAAGATATTTTAGATCTAATTATTATTATTTTAATAATTAAAATAAAATTAGATAAATTAAATCAAATTTAATTTACCTTGATGTGGGTAATCCTATTACCCGTTGATGATCCTGTAAGCAGCGGAAGGTTCTGGATCTAGCCACGCAAGTGCCTGGCCTCTATCGGTATCCACTCAGGTTGGATCTGAGATCCTCTTCTTCTCTATCACATCTTCCAAAAAATTAGATCTGGATCTGATCTGGAGGATCTTCAAAACTCCTTTTGAAGATCAGCAGTCGTCCTTTGCAGCAGCGCAGCCTTCTAGCTTTCAGTCGCCTTTCTTTGATCTGATCGCACCAACCAAGGTCCAAAACTCCTTTTGGACATGTGGAGAGGAAGGGGAGAAGATGGTTTGGCATGGAGGAAGGAGGGGAGAGGCAGCCTTGGGGCATGGGGAATTCATGATTCAATTCATACTTTGAGTTGGGCGCAGGGTCTTATTTATAGACTAAGCGTGATCCAACTCCTCTTCTTCCCAACCAATCACAACCCTTTGTGAAATCAGATCTAAATCTGATTGGTGGGAATAGAGTCCCCTGGATTCCTCCTTAGAGGGTGCCTAAGACCAGTCAAAGTTGGTTCTTAGGAGAACTCTAATTGGAATCCAAAAAGGAGATGGAGTCCCTATCCAACAGGGACTCCTAGGCGCCTCCAACTTGGGCACACGCCAAGGGTGGCGTGCGCCCTCTTCCTTGCCAGGTTCTGGTAGGGGGACAGGCCCCCACCAGCTCTCCAATAGGTGCATGACATGTGGTCAAAAGTCAAAGTGTCAATGGTCAACATTTGACCAGTCAAAGGTAGACTTTTGACCAAAGTCAAAGAACAAGAAATGGCAGGTGACCAAAAATGGCAGGTAATGTCTTACAAAATAAGACAACCTTTTCTGACTTGGACAACCTCCAGTCAGACCATATGAAGGCCTCTGATTGAGCACAAACTCCTTTGGCTCAGTCAGGACAACTTATTTATGATAGTAAAAGAAGAACGTTAGGTTCAATCGAGTGCTAGCACGATTTTCTTGAACCTAATTGAATCTCATTCAGATCAATTGAACTAGATCAGTTCAATTGATGATCACCAGATTCAAACCCTTGTTTGTGTGATCCCAGTTAGGTTCAGTTCTGTATGGTAATGGGATATGTCATGATCTCTATCATCGACATCATCGAAACTCCTTTCGATGGATCAGAACTCTTCTGATTCGAACAGCTAGAATGATCGATCATCTAAATCATTCTAATTGCTCCCAAAATCCACCAGTGACACCTAGCAGTATATGGTGGCAACCCATCAGAGCTGAATGCGAACCTCTTGGTGCAGCTACTTGTGTGATTAAGTTCTTCTATCTTGAGCCCCGATCAGATTAGGGTTAAGGTGAACTCGTCAAACCCTAGTCTCTGTCATATGATGTAATCATTCGATTCGAAGTCCGAATGTGAAAATCTAAATAGAAACTCTTTCTATTATTTCACTCTGCCATGGCCATGGACTTTCTGGACTTGATTCTCATGATCATCATAGGGCTGCTCCTCTACCACCGAGGTAGATAGATTCCATCTTGATGCATCCAGTTCCTACAATGAACATGCTATAGCCAACATACACCTCAGGATTCCATATGGCTAGGAGATCCGAGTAATGGTGTAGTCAAACTATAACACCCTCAAGGTGAACTATCGATGCACCTCAGGTCAAAGAACCAGACACACTACTGCAGCATCGAGTCAGTCATTGACGAGAAGGTAGACTTCCTAATGACTACTCGAGGTGGTCACGCTCAGTGCCCTCGTTCTCTAACGAGTACCTGTACTCTCGCTCTGGTGTCTCCACACCATAGACTCAAGACTCATCTACTAAAGAGAAGCGATTGTACACCAACCTTCCAGATCAATCACCATCCTCATGATGATCCTATGGTCGGAAGCATTTTATGAGTTAACAATGATTATTCATGTCTTAAATTTTTAACTCTTGAAAATATGAATTATCATTACCATTAACTCAAAGGATGTATCACAGACACTAAATACACATATGTGATAGAAAATAATCCATTTTATTGATATTAGTCAAAATTATAATTTTGCCCCTAGAAGTGTATTACAAGTGTTAGCCAATTTTGGCTTCTAGGGCACATATATCTAACAGCTCTCTCTCACATGCACACAAAAATGGCCAAAATGGATGAAATTAGAGTTCTTTTGATGGAACATTCTCTCGAGATAGGAAAAGGAACTCAACATGGTTGGCTTTCTTATATCCTAAAAAAATGGCCTCCCATTTAAACTCTACCTTAAATTTAAGATTTAATATCAACCTAGTCTAAGAAGCTAGGAAAGCAGGCTTTTTAGTTTTGTTATGGTGTGTGTGTGGGGGGGGGGGGGGTGGGGGGTGGGGGATGTTTGCAACATGGCAAGTGAGTTAATCATGTATTGCTTGTTTGATAATTGGAATTCCTTGGTTCTTGGCGAGGAGCTTCCATCGTAACCTTTATTGGTTCCTTTTAAAAAAAAAGGGAGAAATCTGTTTCATAGCTTGCTTTTTTATTTTAGTAAAAGATAGTCAATTATAATGAAGATCCAAGAAAAATGCAACTCTACTTTGAATTTGAAATCTTCCTATTATAGGGTCATGGCACCTCGACCGTGATTCTTGAGACCCTAAGCATCAGCCGCCGACCTCTAGATTGAAAATGTGTACCTCGACCATCCATGCATGGTGAACCAATGAGTTTCACTTTCTCCAATTGCAATGATCATACTTGGCAGGACTGATAGATCCCATCACATTATACTATTAAGGAAGATGGCTGACTACACATAGGTTGTGGTTACATCGACTATCACATCCTAAGGGGTGGCGCTAGCATCATTAATGAAAGCAGCTAGTCCCTTTTAGGTGGAGCGGCATCAGCTGCCAGACTCTAGAAAATCCAAGCAAGACTCTTGGAATGATGTGATCAGGAGAGGGCAGGACCCCCATTGCATCTTCCCTTTGTGGCTCCAGCTTTAGCCTATAAATAGAAAAATCAAGGAACCCTGAAAGAGATGCACAACCCATTCTATCATGCTCTATCTCTCTCATTTGTTCCATAAATTTCTGATTTGAGCAACAAAGGGTCCCTATTAGAGCCAACTTTGGCGAGGGACTTAATTTTCAGGTTCGATCACCATTCTCCTCCACAATCTCCGTCTTCCTTCAGCAGTTCCGATTTGAGTCGGAATCTCGTGGTAACAGATTAGCACTAGAAGAAGGATCCTCTAGAACCATTTATCTAGAGAGAGAAGATGCCCAAAAAAAATCAATCCAATGCCTCCCATTGATAGGCCATCTGGCAGGGCCAAGGCGAAACCACTCAGCCATTCGCCTGCTATGAGCCAGTGGAGCTAGTGCAACCATCCATGATGGCAGACCCCTAGTAGCTCAACTACTTGGTCCACCAGGTCCAAGCATTGATCAATGCCATCTAGCACATGCAGTAAGTGACAGAGCAGCAACAGCCCCCTCGCTCGCTCCTTAGGCAGTGTTGTCCCAACACAACCATCGTGACCAGTCTCTAGTCCTAGAGAACCCCTTTCAGGGAAAGCACCAGTCAGCTCCGATCGATCGGGGATCCCCGTCCCATCATGTGTCCACCCAAGGTGGGTGGCATCAATAATTCCCTGCTTCCTCTAGTGGAGGGTCGAAGCCAAGTTGTTCCTTCTAGCTTGGATGGTCTTGTCGGGAGTTGGACCTTAAAAATGTGAACTTGAGTGGCGATTGGCCAAAGTCAGAAAGGGTAGTAGAGGGGATGATGAAACTTCTGATTTCAATTCCTAGCCACCCTTCACTCGCACCATCCTCTAGGAGCCAATTTTGAGTTAGTTCAAGATGCCAGCTATTGAGCCGTATGATGGCTCCACCGACCCCTTGGACCACTTAGAGGGCTACAAGGCCCTCATGATGCTCCAAGGCACTTTAGATGCCCTCCTCTACCTTATCTTCCCAGTAACTTTAAAGAAGGTGGCGCAAATCTGGTACTCTAGCCTCCACTCGAGATCCATCACCTCTTTGAGTAACTCAGATGCTCGTTTGTTGCTTATTTTAGCAACAGCCAAGTCCAACCGAGGATCTCGGACATGTAGGCTCAGGTGTAGTGCTCCCAAGCCTTGGAAGGCTAGATGAGGAGCCATGATGCTAGCTCCATGAGTCTAGGATCGATTTGGTCCTACGGCTAGGACCGATGTGGTCTTAGGGTAGAGGTTTGGCCCTCCATAGTCTTGAGGTCTAGATTCAGGGGGCCTTAAGGGGCTAAATCACTATTGGGCTAGGTTTAGGTCCAAGATGTTAAGAAATGCCATCGCTTGTCGATCTGGTATGCATGCAGAGATTTTAAAAATTTTTAAATACGTGGTAGAAGAAAATTTCTAAACAAATCTCTAATTAGATCTAATATAATGAAGTATGTATAGAGATCATATCTCAACATAAAGCCATGAATCATCATATGTACAAGATTAAGATACAAGCAAAAATAAAAATCTAATTTTTATCTTTGCACGGGTAGATCTTTACCATGATCTGATGATCTGTGGATATCTTTATGGTCCGTTGAATCTACGATCTGATGATTTGTGGATATCTTTAAGGTTCTTTTGAAGCCGCATAAGTATCCGACCTCTACAATATCCATACGAGGCTGATCTGATCAGAAGATCTCGATCTCATCGGGGTGCTAGCTCCCTTGCAGAGATTGCTCTTTGGATTGTCGAATCTTTGATCTCTTTTGATTCTCTTCTCAAGGAAATCAAAGAGATCCATAGGAGGATTGAGAAATCAGATCTAATTTGATTTCTTTTTCCTTTTCCTTCTCAAGAGAATAAGAAGATCTAAAAAAAAAGGAACAAGAGATCCCATCTCTTTTCTTTTCTTTTCTCGTCCAACTCTTGGACTGATTATAGAGGAGTAAACATGTCCAACTCTTAGACATCTATTGAGGAGAAGGAGAAGGGGACGTATCTAATTTTTGGATAAAGAGAGAGAGAAGAGATTACCTTCAACAACCAACCTTTGGTTGTAAGAAAGAAGGATAGGAAGAAGGAAGGTGCCTTACTTTTCTCTTCATGTAGAAAACTCCATGCCATGCTCCTTATCTCATGCCAATCTCATCTTGGGGCATCCCACAAGTTGATCTCATCTCTTAGTAGGTGCCCTCTCCTATCCCCTCAATTTAAACCTTCAAACCTAGGGTTTGTTAGGGATTAATTGAGATAGAGTAGGACTCTATCTATTAGATGCCACCCACCCCTTGGCCTCCTAAGTTTTAGGCACCAACAAATTGTATGCCAAAGAAGAATTTACATAGAAAATATGGGGCATGAAGGCCCTTGAGGCATGAGGCTTTATAGGCGTGATCTGCTGTTTGGATTTGGTCAAGGACTGGTTCAAATCCAAATTATGGTTGGAGTCTAATTAGATTTGGGTTTCAATATTAAGTCAAGCACTTATTAAATCTAATCCCATTATACTTATGAAACCCAGTCTGAGTCAAACTCAAACCATATCTAATCAAATTAAATCTAATTTAATTTGACTAGGACCCAATCCCAATAAAATATTCCTAAAGATTAGATCAAACCTAATCTAGATAGGTTTCGATCTAGTATTTATTAAATCTAATCCCATTAGATTAATGAAACCTAGTTTGAGTCAAACTCATATTAAATCAAATCAAATCTGATTTAATTTGATTAGGATCCAATCCCAATGTTTGATCAAATCAAATAATATGCAATAATTATAATTTGATAGAATCCCAATCTAGAGGGACTTTAGAGTTTCAGTCTAGTGGGACTCACTACTACATAATAGATCTACGTTAGAACTACTATCGTAAAAGAATAAATCATTGCCATAGGCTACAATAGCAGTTCCACAATCGCTGCCTCTGTGGCCATCATCGTAGGTTTATGGCAGTGGTTGTTGTAGTAGTTGTTACATCCACCGCTATATGTAGGCTATAGCAATGGTTTTTGAACCGCTGCTATAGATTGAATATAGTAGCGATTTTTCAACTGCTGCTATATCGTCTATAGTAGTATTTTTTCAGCCACTACTACAATCGATATATAGTAGTAGTTTTTCAAGCGCTGTTATAGCAGTTTATAGTAGCAGTTTTCCAACCATTGCTATAGCCTTATATAGCAGCAGTTTTTTAACCACTGCTATAGATTCTATGGCAGTGGTTAGAAAACCGCTGCCATATATGCTGCAGCTATTTATCAACTACCGTCATAGATTATGGCAGCAGTTGGCATAGAGCTACAACTACTATCATAAAATGGTAGCAGTTGGCACAGAGCTACGACAGCGGTTATGTAACCACTACCATAGCCTTTTGAGCAACTGATCAATCAATAGTATAAATTTACTAGTTTTTTACCTGATAGATGCAGTTTAATATATAATTACTCAAATTGAAACTTATGAGAACAAAAAATTTCACATAAAACTTAATAAAAAATATAATATTTCTTAAATACTCAAATTTTGTTACTCAAATTATATTATAATATTTATCAAATAAAAATAAAATACATAAAAAATTAGCCAAATCAAAATCCTACACTCTAAGCATTTTGTCATCGTCGGAAGGGACGAAAGTAGGACTGGGAGGGGCAGTAGCAAGAGCTAGAGGGGTTGGAGCTGAAATGCTAGCCAACATGTCCTAAATCCTTGAAAAATTAGCTCCAAACATAGTGAAGAGTTGTATAACCATAATGGACATGACACTCTATAGCCAGTCTGCGCGCTCCTGAGCTTGAGATGCGTGCTTCTCAGCCTGATATATGCACCCCTAAGCCAAGGCCGCCTGTGCCAAGGCCTTACCAAGCTACTCTCGATTGACAATCTCGAAAGCATATGAGAAGATGCTTGCCTCAGACTAGTAGCTAGTTAGCATATGTCTGGGCGTACAATGAATCCTCCCAGCATGCTCAGGTCCAAAGACCTAAGACAGATGGTCATGAGGGCTAGAGATATTCGGGCCCTCGCTTGCAAGCATGTCTAATTACTCCTATAATTATAAATTCAAATAAAATCATAAAAAATTTGGGCAAGCATGTTTAAATGCTATAACATGCTGTTATTACCTACAAAAATCCTTTCGATTATGACATTCATTGGCCTGCCCTTCTTATCCATATGACCTGAATGAAAGATGGCACTATGGCTGGGTATCACCTCCTCTCTCGTCAGCTATAATAATCAATCAACTTGTTAGAAATACACAAAAATAATAATTCAATAACTTGTACATAAACTAAAGGGTCAGAATTCATTACCTATCTATACATATGACTGGCCATAGATTCACAGCCGAGAGTATGCATGTACCCCTGAGCAGTCTGATTCTCACAGTTCTAATGAGATATAGCCTAAAAAGTATTTAAATTATATAAGTTAAAATCAAATATAATTGCTAGTGTAATAAAAAATTCATAAATTATAAATTAAATCTAGAACTCCTAGCTCCTTTAATGCCTGACCATCCCCTCCCACATACTTGGGGGACAATCCTGGATCCCAGGAACAAGCTTCTCCTCTATGTCCCTATGGTGATCTAACCACCCTTTGTGGAGCTTGACCTTGTAATTCTGGTACAACTTTTCAATCTTCTGCAGTCGGGTATCTCGATCCCTCTCATGATCTGAAAAGTTATACCTCCTTTGCACAAAATTATTAGAAGTTAGTTACAAAATTATTCTAATAAAACATAACATAAACATATCACATACATATATATAAGATACGCTTACCCAAATCTTCTCCTACACTTAGTCTTTGACATCGATGTCCATCAATCGCCAGTCTACAGGTAGTATGGGAATGATGTCAGACTGCCTTATAAGTACACCAAAAAGAAAATGCATCTCCCGCATGGTCTCTCCTACTAGCCCCCCCTCCATGTCGAACTTTACCATAACCTAATGCTAGCGATTTCATACTTACAGCATGCATGTGGGACCATGAAAGGTCCTACTAGATAATGTATAGTGTTTGCCATTATAGCAATAAATAAAAATTTAAAACCGATCTTACTATGAACTAGAATAGTGGTGATTCATGTGTCAATTTTCTTGAAGATTGAAAGCTAAGTTGCATTCAATTTAAATTAAAAAAATAAAAAAAAGATCAATCATTAAAATAAAAATTTAAATAAGTAAATTAAAGTAAATTAATTAAGATTTGGTAAATTCAAATAAAAAAAGTAAATTGAATTAATTAAAGATTGTTGCCTAGTAAGACAACCTAAGAGTGGGGGGTTGAATTGAAATTTTCAAAATTTAAATAAGTAATGTGATATTTTCAAAAACTAGTAATGTGTTGAAGTGTGTTGTAGTTCTATGCTACCAAGTATGCAAAAATACAGAAATATAATAGAAGTGATAAGATAAGGCAATCATAAAAATAAAAAAAATTATAATGGTTCGATGCTCCTTGCACCTACGTCTACTTCCTAAGTTTCACTTGAGAATTTTACTATAATTTCTTCAAGATTACAGTCAGATAGTTTTCTAAGGCTCACTATCCAAAATCTAGTTAGTTTTATACTAGCTCACCAACCACAACCAAACTCTAAGCCAATTCTTAGCTTATAATCTAATTTTTAGGCTTGGATAGGCCTTCTCCTTAGCTTCAAAACTCGATTGAAGCTAAGTTACAATGAGAGTAAGGACTACACAACAAAAATAAAAATAAAGCTTCTTTAATGAGCAAGTAAGTCGATGAAGCTTGTGAAATCTTCTTTGAAGGAAGCTTTTGAATTGATTGAGCTTATCTTCTTGCTGAAAAGAATCTCTTGATTTGATGTTTCTTGAAGTTGGGAGTTGAATGCTCTCTATTCAAAGCTTTTTGGATTTTTTTACTTCACTTTTGATTCCTCTCAATGATTGAATGGTCATGTCACTTTCTCCAGGTGTTTTGTAGCTTTTCCCCATATTTGGTAGGTTGGAGAAGAATTTTTGACCATTAGAAGAGTGAAAATAGCCATTTGGAATAATTTTGCATAGTTCTGAACATTCTGCAGAAACTAGTCATTGGAGCTCGAGTCGAAGCTCGAGTCAACTTGTTACTCTGCTCGAGCTTGAGTTAAGGCTCGAGTCGACTCATCCCTCTGTTTGAGTCCATTTTGCACTTTATCCCAAAAATTACGTTCTCTATATTTTCCTAAAATCTCAACTTGAGAACCTCAAGCTAAGGCTCAAGTTGAAGCTCGAGTCGACTTGTTACTCTGCTCAAGGCTTTACCATACTTTATCCTCAAAATTTCATTCTCTGTATTTTTTTGTGACCTCAACTCGAGAAACTCGAGTCGACTTAGTCCTCTGCTTGAGATCGTGCCAGCTGAAACTCTCACATGCTAGTCTTCTTTTTCATGCCATTTCAACTCGAGCTGAATAAGGAGTCGAATAAGGGGTCGACTTGATACCTGTTTATGCTAAAAATTTCTATTTTGATAAATTAATTTTTTCTTCAATTTTGATTTTGAGATATCTCTTTTAGACCTTATTTTAAGTGTGATTTATACCTCAAAACCCTTCAATGTTTTCTCAATGATCCTTTAATGCACTTTATAGAGATTTTTCATTTGATACTCTATAATTTATCCTGAAACATGATCTCAACCGATTCATTAGTCCAAACAATGTACTCAAATATTTTGTTCATCATCAAAATTGATCCTTGGGGTTAATAATCTCTTTTTTTTTATGATGACAAAATCTTGAGTATATGAGCGAGAGATATATATAACATTAATGTATTAAGGATATTTTCAATAAACTAAAGATTTAACCCTTTTTATAGTTTCATATTTAGCTCCTCCTCAATTCATCCTCACATTTTTAATATATCTTATCAATTCAAAGTTAATATTTTTGCTTGTACTTATTTGAATGGTAAATTGTTAGAATATATCCATATGTGTGCTAAGCATTAATATTAAACAATCAATGTTTTACATGAGTCAAAGCATACATTTGATACATAGAGTATGTATCATGGCACAAACTCCAAACTCATAATGCACATCATATATGCTGAAGGTTTTAACATATTCAAAGCAGATGAATCACAACATAATTTGAATATAAGTTCATATGCATATTAAGTAGATGAATCACAAGGTAGTTTGAATATAAGTTCATATGCATATTAAGCCAAGATGCACATTATATATCAAGATAAGCAAATAAATGCTCATATACAATTTAAGCCATATTCAAGATAAGTAAATATTTGCTCATATACATATTACTCCTTTTTGTCATCAATCGAAAAGGTAAAATAAAGACAAAGATTCCACGAGATCAACTTAAGAGATTGAAACAATGTAAGGATAAATAATCATGAGTTTTATTAGATTTACAAAATGAGTGTGTTCTATCTCAACACACCAAGATACAATGAAATACCAAGTTCAAAACAAGACTAAGTTAAGCCATTTCATATATAAGTACCAGAGAGGTATCAACATAGTGTCAAATTCAAACATATATTCCTAATACATACGTCTAAGAACATCAAATGTCTAGACATCAGCTCCCTATGATGCTACTCATCATCTGAAGGAATCTCTAATGTCTGAAAAAATGAAGCTCTGGATGTGGATGGCCTAGTTCTCCTACTCTTGATCCTAGCTGATGGCCCGGCTATCTACGAATGAGTAGGGCCCACACGAGTATAGACTCGGAGTGGTGGTCTACTCGTACCAGTGGATATCTGAGTCTGAACTAGGGACATGGGTGGAGGAGGTGGAGGTCAAGGCATGGCTATCATGGCGACTGCATCCACTGCCGGTATCGCCCGTAGAGCAAGTCTCTCTATCTTTTCAATCAAATTGCCCATAGCTCCAAGTATTGAGATAATACCCTGCTGTTGTGCCTGACCTAATCCATCGATGGCTTCCATCATCTTAGTGCCTCCTGACTCAACTCTCCCCCTGAGCTGAGCTATCTCCTTAATAATGCTGGAGAGATTAGTAGGTACATGATGTGTCTGCTTTCTCTGCTCTAGAGTAGTGAGCCTCTAAGATATAGACCTCATCTCAGTCTGCATGCTCTCTACTCTCTTAGATAAATCTTGAATCTCTCGACTAACTCTAGTCGAAAGTATATCTGCCAGTCTCTCCAAAGATGCAGAGTCAGTAGGTGGTGGCTGTAGGAACCTATCTGCGGATGGAGCTTGAGGAGTCATAAGCGTACTGAGGTCAGGTGCATCTTTAGGTGCAATAGGGATGGAGAGCTCTCCTGCCTCCACAACTCTAGACACTCTTCTGTTGAAAAATATGTCCCAAAATCAATCATCAGTCTGTTGATGGTTGAGCTATATTATAATTATAATTAATTTATTAATTAATAAAATATATTTTTAGCATTTTCATCATAAGTTTTCATCTTCTAACGAACTTCATTATTGTGATGAAGTTCTTAGGACTATTTAGATTCGATAAAGAGAGAATTTATTAATTAATCCTTAAAAATATTCATGATCAAATGATAGGTTGTTAATAAGGACAACAGCATCTATCGAGCATAGGTCACTGTATATCATATAGGTTGGTTATCCTCTTAATCAAGAAGTGTGGAGATACTAGTATGGCATACAGATGAGATGTAAGGGTACATCATCATTGAACATGACCAACTTTAGAGTATTCTGCTGTCGAAAATATCTTTGATGGAATATAGGTATAAGTGTTCCTTAGATCTGAGATCACCTTAGTGACTTCCAAGTAACCTATTGTGCTTTGGTATTGGACTAATTGAATTTTTAATTTAGTAATGAAAGGCTTCTGGGTACAGTCAAGTACTTACAAAGTTAGAGTTGATCAAGATGGAATTGACCACTCCAAGAGTTGGAGAAGAATGTATCACTATATTTCAATATAGCAAAATCTTGATCAGGATAATCCATCAGATCGATTTGATATTTTGAAATATAATATAGACAACCTGATCAGAGTTGATAGTTAAACTTTGAGGTGTCCTACGAGCATTTTGGTCAAGGGGATGAATTATATGAAAACTATATCCATGTGGGTTCTAAGGATGTTGTTCTACACATTCGACCTATCCGACCATCGGGTACCATTGCTAGATGGTTATTTTGATTGGTACAAAAATCTATTCTTATGCTATCAACCTAGATTCAGATCTATGAGGTCACATACATTAGAGATCATGATCTAATCAGATGGTTGATCAATGATTAAGAATCATTCTAGGGTTAAACGATCAATACGATTGATGTTTAACCTAGTGCATGTATTGCAGGAGGATCGATTAGCAATTAGATTGCTAATTAGCTTAATTTAATTAATTTAGAGGGCTAAAATCAAGTCTAATTAAATATAATTTAATTAAATTTAGTTTGAATTTGATTGGATCAAGTCTAGTTGGCTTATTGGATAAGCCAAGTGCAAGGAAGAACTAGTCCTAGTTCAACTAGGACTTGAGTCAACCCAATGTTCTAATTTGATTAAAAAATTAAATTAAAATTAAATCTAATTTATTTTAATTTAATTAAATCTTTAATTAAATTAGGGCCCAATTTAATTTGGTTGACTTGGTTTTGATTTAATTTGGTTTAAGAAACTACTTTGACCAAGTCATAGTTGGAATCCTAGTAAGACTAAGATTCCACGTTGTGCCACCTTAGCCCCTCACACCCCATGCCCTCTTTCTCTTTTATTTTATGTGACAAAAACCTCTCTCCTAGGCCTTCTTACACATGCCCTCCTCTCTTCTCTTTCTCATATAGAAATTAGGTAGTGGACCAAGTCAAAGAAGAGAATTTGTTTTGGTTTCAAATCCTATGAGATAGTATTTTGAAAAACCAAAATTCTTCCTCCCATGTGTGTCGCCCTCCTCCCTAATTTCTGTCAGATTTTTATGGTAAAAATTAGAAGATTTTGTGCACCTTTATTAGATTATCCATACCAAAAATATTGGAGGGGGCACCCAAGAGTTGGGCGCCCCTTTTCTTGCCCAAATTGGACATTCCTTGTCTAGTTTTTGACCTAGATAAGGACTCCTCTTTTTCTTTATATTTATGATGAATTTTAGGCTAGTTTTTTTATGATATTACAGACCATTGGGAGAGCTTTGAGGTATGTGAAAATTAGGAAGAGAGTCCTTGGGCGTTGGGGTTCCATAGACACCAAACTAGATGTCTAGGTGAGAGCAAGGAGAAGAAGAAGAGGGTCTTCTCCTAGGGTTGCTGTGTTCACCTCTTTCCTTCCTCCTTCTTTGAGTTTTTTGAGAGTGTCTCACATCTGAAACCTCCTTTTCTCCTTTTTCTCTTTGGAAGAGTCCAAATCCAGAAGAAGAAGATATCTGATTGACCGTCGAAGAAGGATCAGCATAGTACTAGCATATTGTGTTGATTTTCTACATCAAGACTTTTGATCATGATTCGTGGGCTCGTGTGGATGACTCCTAGAGGCCAAATATGTGTGTGCATTGCAACATCATCCTCAAGCCTGGATCAGTAAGTTAGAATATTTAACTTGCACAGATAATAGATTTGATCTATTTTCTTTATACCTGCATTAGATGTAGTGTATATGCATGTTGATGTGATCAACATGTTCTTCTTTTTTTATATTTTTAATTTTTAAATTAATGCCATGCAATAATTATATAATAGAATCTTAGATTTAGGAATTTTCTACTTTTGTAAAATAAATTTTGATTTATTTAAGTCTTCAACTGTCTGATTTTGAAAAAATTTCAAGATCTAGCTATGAAACTCTAAATCTGGTTCCTTTAATTGATATCAGAGCCTAGGTTATTTATTATATGATTATTTATGCATATTTAGATTATTTCTTAGATTAGATCTAATTTATAATCTAATTATTAAATCTAAAATTAAAAATTATGATTACACGAACTGCTATAAGGTTGTCCAGCTGTAAGATTTATCCTTTATAGTGGAGAGGTTGTCCTAGTTCGTATAGATCTATTATTAATCATAAATTTATTAGATATGATCTAGATTAATTTATAATTTATTAAATTTAAAAGATATTTAAATCTAAAAATAAAATTATTTATTTGTATATGGATCCCGTGCAAGGAACCATAGATTGATCTACAGAAACCAACCGAGTCGGCTCAGGCACGCAGTCGAGCCTGCTTGGGCTTAAATCGAGCCAGCTCGAGGCTGATTCAAGCCAACTATCTCAAGCAGACAGAATCGATGCTCAGGCTATGCATAGTCGAGCTAGCTTAACTTCAATGAAGAGCTAGCTCGACCATGATGTATTCGCCCAGTGGATTTGCATAGTTTAGAGTTGAAACTATTTCAATTACATTAACCTATTTAGATTAGATATAAAGTAGTTTCATGCTTATTTTACTTACATATTGATTATGAATCAAACATGCAACTTGGTTGGTAGAATCAAGTTGTAAAAATATTTTACAAATATGAAAATCATTTTTGAAAAGTCGAACCCCAACCCTCAGCTAAATAATTAATTAAGAATTAAAAAGTTGTTTGATTAGGATTTAGGATTGTGAATTAAAGATCCTAACATACAAATCATAATACATTAGGTTAAATGGATTAGTGGAGATTAGATTTATTAATTGGGTTAGACCTAGGATTAGATTAAAGAATGAATTTAATTAGAGAATTGACTAAATCTAATCAAATGTTATCTTAGATTAGGTCAAGAATTCTCTAGATCAATTACAATAGTTGTAGTTGGTCAAGTCTATGTCTTTAATAAGATCCAAGATGGACCTGATTCTTGGCTATGCACTCTAGTACGAACTATTAGATTGATCTAATTAAAACTAATTAAATCAGTTGGTATCTAAAATAAACCAGATTGACGGTCTTTAATTAGCAGCCCGCCTACCTAGCCATTTTTTATGGTGTCTAAGGCAAGCTTTAGCAAACCCTCCCACTGATCGAACTTATCCGATCTCTTGGTAAAATTATATTTTAATCAAATTACTTGACTATTCAAGCTGACCCATATCAGCTAGGTAAATCAGTGTGACTGATTTAGGTGCTCATAGACCAGGCTGTTAATGATCTCGCTTAATCTGACTTGGTAAAGCCAATGGGAGGATCATGACTAGCTGATTTATCTGACCATTCTTTAAAATTAAATTCTCTAAAATTATTAAATTTTTATAATAAAATAGTTATGTTGATAACTAGATCATAGCCTCCCATTAAGTAGATGATAATAGGTCCATCAGTTGGATAATCATTAGAGGCCCACAGGCCTGGTGCTTATCTGCTAATGGAATTATCATTCATAATATGATTTCTTGGCTGCATCATTCTAAATGGTGGTTAGGTTGATCAACCATAATTGGACTTATTCATTCATTAGTTAGATGGATCAAGTATGATCATGTTAATGATTGGACCTAACCGAAACTTTTAGTGGAGGCCCTTGCCTACTGAAAAGATACATGAGGCATAATTAAATTACTAAAAATTATTTTAAAAAATAATTGATTATGAACCTACCCTTAGATGTACATCGATTGACCAACCATAATTGAACTTGTGTGTAGTCTATGTGGATTCTAGTACCCACTAAGAAATTAGGATAATTTCTCGAATTGAAGATAGAGGCTACCAATTCGAATAAAATAGTGGAACAATCTTTTGATTAAAATCTAAATCTTTAGGTTTAATGAATCAAGTACTAATTAGACTTTTGATTCTTCTTTATGCAGTTAAACTCAAACCATAGTTGCTCCATTCACTGTTAGACAGTGATTAACTTATGGGATCCAACTTTGATAATAAGTATCAAAAGTTAAATATTGTTCAGCAGCATGAAGTGGTTCGTGCTGAAATCTCTATGATTAATTTAAACATAAGGTCCAAGAATAACCTAGATCAGGCAGAGTGCTTCTACTGTGAGAAGCAGTGGCATTGGAAGAAAAACTATCCTCAGTATTGTGATTTTCATGACCCCAACAGACTGAATAAGAGAGAAAAGCAAGTAGTTGCTAATCAAGAATGTTATATGATAATATCTTATAATTTTTCTATTCGTGATACTTCTACTTGGATATTAAATATCGAAAGTCTAGTTCATATTTGCAATACCATGCAAGGACTTCAAATTAGTAGAAGATTTGAGAATAATGAGCGATTCTTGAATATTGAAGATGGAAGATCTGTTCCAGTTCTAGCTATGGGAATAGTTCAACTTATTCTCAATACTAATATCATTTCTTTAAATGAATGTCATTATTGTCTTTCCTTTCTGATGAATATAATCTCTATTAGCTTTTTAGCCAAAGATAGTTATCATTTATCTATAAAGAAAGATTATTGTGATATCATTATGAATCATGTTACAATAATGCAAGGATTATAAAGACATGATATTTCTATTTTATCACAGCCTGTAAGTATAATGTACACTTTTAGAAAACACCATAGATTAGATAATATCTCTGATATCTACCTATGGCACTGTAGGCTAGGTCACATTAACAAAAATAGGATAAATATGTTGACTTAAGAGAAAATCCTTGAAGTCAGTGATTGTGAATCACTTCCAACCTGTAAGTTCTGTCATCTTGAAAAATTGACCAAGTCATCTTTTACTAAAAAAGATGAAAGAGCTACTGATCTCTTAGGTCTAGTACATACTGATGTATGTGGACCTATGAGTATAAGTGCTAGAGATAGATATTTTTACTTCATCACTTTTACAGATGATCTATCCAAGAGTAAGTTAGATTCATTTAAAATGTTCAAAAGATTTCAAAGTAAAGTAGAAAAATAAACTGGGAAGAGTATTAAAACTCTTCGATCGGATCGAGAAAGTGAATATCTATCTAATGAGTTCTTGACATATCTAGAAGAGAATGAAATTCTCTCACAGTGGACTCCTCTAGGAATACCACAGCATAATGGTGTATCAGAAAGGATAAATCAAATTTTGTTAAACATGGTTCGATCCATGATGGAGTTTCCTAGTCTGCCTGTTTCATTTTGGGGTTATGCTCTTGAGACTGCATGTTATATATTGAACAATATACTAAGTAAATCTATCGTAAAGACTCTATATAAGATATAGACTGGATGTAAGCCTATACTCTCTCACTTATGGGTTTGGGGTTGTTCGGCCTATGTCAAACATTTGCATACAAATAAGCTTGGACCCCGATCTGATAAGTATATGTTTATAGGATATTTCAAAGAAAGTAAGGGTTACTATTTCTATCATGCTGAAGAACAAAAAGTATTCATCGGTCTTAAGGCAATCATTTTAGGAAAGAAGTTTCTTGATGAAGAAACTATTGCCTCTAAGGTTGAACTTGATGAAGTTCAATAGGTAGAAAGATCAACACCTGTAGCTGAATATGAATCGGATTTGATTAGATCAAATTCGAAGCCTAATATACCAACACCATTAAGACGATCCGGTAGAGTACTGCATCAGCCAGACAGATACTATGATTTCTTGGTTCAAAATGGTGATCCCATCGAACTTGATAAGAATGATGAGGATCCGATCATCTATATGGATGCAATGTAGATACCTGATTCTAGAAAATGGCTCAAGACGATGAAGTCCGAAATGGAGTCCATGAAGGTCAATGATATATGGACATTAGTTGACCCACCCAAAGAGGTTAAATCCATTAGGTGTAAATGAATTTTCAAAAGGAAAGGGAACACAGATAGAAAGATAGAGACCTATAAAGCTCGTCTGGTTGTCAAAAGGTATCGTCAATATTATAGTATTGACTATGATAAGATGTTCTTTCTTATGGTAATGCTCAAATTCATTCGGATAATGCTTACGATAGCTGCCCATCTGGACTATGAGATCTGGCAAATGGATGTGAAAATAACTTTTCTAAATGGAGAGCTGACTGAAGAGGTGTATATGATACAAAAGCCCCGGCAATAAAGGATGTGAAAATAACTTCTATATAATCCAAAAGATTGTGGATCAAGGTGATGTCGACCTTTAGAAGATCAATGGAAAGAAGAACCTGACCGACCCCTTTACTAAAGCCCTGGCGATAAAGAAGTTCGACAACCACAAGTCGAAGATTGGTATTAGATACTATGCCGAGTGACTTTAGGATAAGTGAAAGTTATTGAAAAATATCTTCCAAAGTCAATCGTTAGTCTATTAACGATTAAGCTATATTATAATTATACTTAATTTATTAATTAATAAAATTTATTTTTGACATTTTTATCATAATTTTTCATTTTCTAACGAACTTCATTATTGTGATGAAGTCCTTAGGGCTATTTTTGTTCAATAAAGAGAGAATTTATCGATTAGTTCTTAAAACTGTTCACGATCAAATGATAGACTGTTAATAAGGATGACAACATCTATCGAGCATAGGTCGCTGTATGCCATATAGGTTGGTTGTTCTCTTAATCAAAAAGTATGCAGACACTGGTATGACATAGAGGTGAGATGTAAGGATACATCATCATTGAACGTGATCAACTCCAGAGCATTTTGCTATCCAGAATGTCTCTGATGGGATATAGGTATAAGTATCCCTTAGACCTAAGATCATCTTAGTGACTTGCAAGCAATTCACTATACTTTAGTACTAGACTAACTAAATTTCTAATTCAGTAATGAAAGACTTTTGGGCACAGTCAAGTACTTGCAAAGTCAGAGTGTGATCAAGATGGAATTAACGACTCCAAGAGTTGGAGAAGAATGTATCACTATATTTCAATATAACAAAATCTTAACCAGGATAATCCATCAGATTGATTTGATATTTTAAAATACAATGTGGACAACTTGATCTAAGTTGTCAGTTGAACTTTAAGATATCCTACGAGCATTTTGGTCAAGGGGATGAATTATATGAAAACTATATCCACATGGGTTCTAAGGATGTTGTTCTATACATTCGACCTATCTAGTCATCGGATACCATTGCTAGATGATTACTTTGATTGGAATAAAAATTTATTCCTATACTATCAACTTAGATTCAAATCTATGAGATCACATACATTAGAGCTCATGATCTAATCGGATGGTTGATCAACGATTAAGAATCATTCTAGGGTTAAATAATCAATACGATTGATATTTAACCTAGTGCATGTATTGCAGGAGGATCGATTAGCAATTAATTTGCTAATTGACTTAATTTGATTAAGTTAGAGGACTAAGATTAAATTTAATTAAATATAATTTAATTAGATTTAGTTTGGACTTGATTGGATCAAGTCCAATTGGCTTATTTGATAAGCCAAGTGCAAGAAAAAATTAGTCCTAGTTCAACTAAGACTTGGATCAACCTAATTTCCTAATTTGATTAAAAAATTAAATCAAAATTTAATATAATTTAATCTAGTTTAGTTAAATTTTTAATTAGATTAGGGCTTAATTTAATTTGGTTGACTTAGTTTTGATTTAATTTGGTTTAAGAAACCACTTTGACCAAGTCATAGATGGAATTCAAGTAAGACTAAGATTCCACCTTGCGCCACCTTTGCCCCTCATGCCCCATGCTCTCTTCTCTTTTATTTTGTGCAACAAAAATCTCTCTCCCAAGCCTTCTCATGCATGCCCTCCTCTCCTCTCTTTCTCATATGAAAATTAGGTAGTGGACCAAGTCAAAGAAGGGAATTTGTTTTGGTTTCAAATCCTTTGAGATAATGTTTTGAAAAACCAAAATTCCTCCTCCCATGTGTGTCACCCTCCTCCTTAATTTCTTTCAAATTTTCATGGTAAAAATGAGAAGGTTTTGTGCACCTTTCTCAGATGGTCCATTCCAAAAATATTGGAGGGGGCACCCAAGAGTTGGGCGCCCCTTATCTTGCCTAAATTGGATATTCCTTATCTAGTTTTTGACCTAGACAAGGACTCCTCTTTTCCTTTATATTCAGGATGAATTTTGGGCTAGTTTTTTGTGAGGTTACAAACCATTGAGATAGCTTTAGGGTGTGTGAAAACTAGGAAGAGAGAGTCCTTGGATATTGGGGTTTCATAGATACCAATCTAGGTGTCTAGGTGAGAGTAAGGAGAAGAAGAAGAGGATTTTCTTCTAGGGTTGCTATGTTCACCTCTTTCCTTCCTCCTTCTTTGAGTTTTCTGAGAGTATCTCATATCTGAAACCTCCTCTCCTCCTCTTTGAAAGAATCCAAATCCAGAAGAAAAAGGCATCTGATTGACCATCGAAGAAGGATTAACATAGTATAAGCATATTGTGCTGATTTCCTACATCAAGATTTTTGATGGTGATTCATGGGCTCGTGTGGACGACTCCTAGAGGTTGGATGCATGTGCAGCTTGCAACATCATCCTCAAGCTCAGATCAGCAAGTTAGAATGTCTAACTTGCACAGGTAATAGATCTGATCTATTTTCTTTATACCTGCATTAGATGTAGTGTATATGCATGTTGATGTGATCAACATATTCTTCTTTCTTTATATTTTTATTTTTTGATTTAATGCCATGGAATAATCATGTAATAAGATCTAAGATCTAGGGATTCTCTACTTTTATAAAGTAAATTTTTATTTATTTAAGTCTTTTGCTGTCTGATCTTGAAAAAGTTTTAAGATTTGACAATGAAACTCTAGATCCAGTTCCTTCATCTCCTCTCTTGACCAGAAATGTTCTTTATCCATCTTCCTTTCTTCACATGATATTGCATTTTGGTTAGAGCTCTCATGTCATATACATCGAAGTGAGATAGTTTCTTACAACCTTCATTCTCCAGTGGGACTCCTGCTGCCTTAAAAATCCTAGTCAAGGCCATACCATAAGGCAAACATACTTTATTTCTGGAGTCTGCCTCTCTCATCTTATGCATCATAATCCCAGGCAAATTTATCTAAGTCCCCTGAACCATCAGATACATCATGCATAGTTCTCTCTTAGAGATAAAATCATGTCTACCTAATTTAGGAATGAAAATCCCATCAATGATGTGATGTAAAACTCTCATCTCCACAGATAAGGTGGGTGCTAGAACATCCCCTACAATGTCATCTCTCCGACAATAAGCCTCAGCCCTTCCTTTTTGTTAGATAATTTGTCTGAAATGAGTCCTTCTCTAGTGATCCCAAAGATGTGTGCTAAACTATCCTATGACACTTCAATTTGTATTCCTTTTATTATTGGAACAATTTCAGAAGGCCCCATTTTAAGGTTTTCATAAAATTTTCTAACTAACTTAGGGTACATGGGGATGTTCATTATGCAAAAATTTTTCCACCCCATCCTATCAATCCAATTTCCAATAGAGAAATTATAACTTTCAAAGAATTCAAAATCAATCTTCCTTCCCATTGCAATAGCCCTAATAGCCATCTTACCAATAGGTGAAGGTGGTGGAGTGGGTGAACTCTGTATACCTTGATCTTGTTGAAGTTCTTCTTGAATGGGTTCCTCGAAGGGTTGAGAAACCTCAATTGGTTGGGATGCCATCCATTCCATTCAGGCTTTCCTTCTCCTCTCCTGTTCTTTGGCTCCATGGGTGTTACAAATCTTTCACACTCGTCTTTCTCCAACCATTTTGATCCAAATCCAAGTCCTTGCTTCATGAATCTAAGGAAGTAGTTGGTAAGGAGGCAAGCAGACACTGTTAGATTGAGTTTGGGGGGAAGAGGGACCCTCAGCTCAACAAAATGAAGGAGTTCTAGGCCATCGCGAATAGTCATAGGTCCATTTTATTCATCTGTGGCCCCAACCCTCGAGTTGACTTGTGATTTTCAACAAGTTTGCTCGAGTCGACTCGAGCATGAGTTCTAAAACTTTTAAAATTTTAATAAAAATTTGGCATTCAAATAAAATTTAGATATTTTTCTTAATATTAATGATTGATTATATGCTCAAAATTTGATTCTTTAAAATTAATTTCACCTTTTTAAGTCATAGAAGTAAGATTTATTATGGTTGATAGCATAGCCCTAATTCTCTTCTAATAATGTTGAATCTTTCTTCACTAAGAGATTTTGTGAATATATTAGCTAATTGTTTATCAGTACACACAAACTTAAGCACCACATCACTATTTTGAACATGATCTCTTATGAAATGATGTCTTATTTTAATGTGTTTAGATCTTGAGTGTTGAATTAGATTTTTAATTAAGTTGATTATACTTGTATTATTACATCTTATTGGTATCTTATTAAGTTTGAATCCAAAGTTTTTAAGTTGTTGTTTGATCTATAGAATTTGGGCACAACAACTTTCAATAGCAATATATTCGGCCTCGATCGTAGATAGTGCTACTGAGTTTTATTTCTTACTAAACTATAAAATTAAATTAACTCCTATGAATTGGCATGTGCAACTTATGCTATTTCTATCAAGTTTACAATCAGCAAAATCAGCATCAGAGTAACCAATTAATTCAAAATGAGATGCTCTATCATACCATAATCCTACATTAAGTATCCTAAATAAGTATCTAAAAATTCTTTTAACAGGTTGCAAATATGATTTTCTAGGATTTGATTGATACCTAACATACATATAAATACTAAAAACTATATCTGATCTACTTGTAGTAAGATAAAAGAGTGAGCCTATCATACCTCTATATAATTTTATATCTACTTTCTTATCCTTTTCATTTTTGTCAAGTTTGCATGATGGTGTGCCAATTGGTCTTGAAGTCTTCATCTCAAACTTCTTAAGTATCTTTCTTGTATACTTCATTTGGTTGATGAAGATTTCTTCTTCATTTTGCTTAATTTGAAGTTCGAGGAAGAAGTTTAACTCTTTCATCATACTCATCTCGAGCTCATCCTGCATAAGCTTGGCAAATTCTTGACAAAGAGATTCATTAGTGGCACCAAAGATAATATCATCTACATAGATTTGTATAACAAATAGATTATTATCTTTTCTTTTTAAGAATAAGATTTTATCTATATTTTTTCTAATAAATTTATTATCTAATAAGAATTTGCTTAATCTTTTATACCATGCATGTGGGGCTTGTTTTAGTCCATATAAAGCTTTATGCAATTTAAACATATGATTTGAAAATATATGATTTTTAAATCCTGGTGGTTGTTCAACATACACTTTCTTGACTATATAACCATTAAGAAATACACTCTTTACATCCATTTGATATAATTTAAAATTCATAAAATATGCTAATACAAGCAATAGTCTAATTGCTTCTAATCTAGCTACTAGGACAAAGATTTCATTAAAATCAATATCTTCTTTCTGATTATATCCTTTAACTAGTAATCTAGCTGTATTTCTTATGATGGCATCATATTTATCTAATTTATTTCTATATATCCATTTAGTCCCAATTATTGGATAGTCATTTGGTTTATCAACTAAGATCCAAATCTTATTTCTTTTAAATTGATTTAATTCCTCTTGCATGGCATCTATCCAACATGGATCATTTTCAGCTTCTTCTATTGATTTAGGTTCAATTTGAGAGACAAAGGCTAAGTAATTATTTATATTTCTAAGATAAGACCATATTTTTACTTCTTATGATGGATCACCAATTATTAGATCTTTAGAATATCCATGTGCATACTTTCATTCTTTTGGTAACTCCTCTCTTAGGTCATGAGAAGGCTCTTCATCCTTTTCTTCTTCATTATTTTAAGATGGTGCATCTTTTAGTGTGATATTATCTATCTTATCATCTAGATCACTTACATCCTCATCTAAGATATTTTTTTCTAGACAATTTATCACTATATTCATCAAAGATAATATGAATTAATTCTTTAACAATAAAAGTTCTTTTGTTGAAGATTCTATATGCCTTATTTGATAAGGAATATCCTAAAAAGATACCATCATCTGACTTGGCATCAAATTTTTCTAAGTTATCTTTTTTATTATTAAGTATGAAATACTTACAACCAAAAATATGAAAATAATTGATATTTAATTTTCTATCTTACCATAGCTCATATAAGGTTTTCTTTAAAATAGGCTTTATTAAAACATGATTTAATGTATAACATGAAGTATTTATTACCTCAGCTCAAAAGTATTTAGGTAAATTACTTTCACATAATATAGTTCGTGCCATTTTTCTAATGTACGATATTTTTTTTCTACTACTCTATTTTATTATGAAATTCCAGATGCAGAAAAATTATGATCAATTTTTTTTATTATAAAAGTTTTCAAAGTATTAGTTTTTGAATTTGGTACCATGATCACTATGTATATATATACAATTGATGTGTATTTTTCATTTAAAATTTTTTGATAAAATTTAAAAAATGCATTGAAGGCTTCATCCTTTTGTGCTAAAAATATTACCTATGTGAATCTTGAAAAGTCATCTACAATAACTAAACCATACTTCTTACCTTCTAGACTAGTAGTTCTTGTGGGTCCAAATAAATTCATGTGTAGCAATTCTAAAGGTCTAGAGATTAAAATCATGCCTTTTGGTTTGAAAAAGTTTCTAGTTTATTTTCCAAATTGACATGCATCATAAGTTTGATTTTTTTTAAAATTTAATTTTGGTAATCCTTTTACAAGATCCTTTTTAATTAATTTTGAAAGTAAATTCATATTAGCATGACCTAATCTACGATGCCACAACCAACTAGTCTCATTGACTTTGACATCTATTGCTACAAGACATTGATAATTCTTCATGTGTAGATCATCTAGATCCATCATGTAGATATTGTTATGTCTATATCCTATAAACATGATGTTATTATCATTGGGACTAGAAACTATGCATAATAAAGATTTAAATGTAACTTTAAATTCTTTATTATAAAATTGACTAATACTAAGCAAATTATATTTTAACTTATCAACTAGCAATACATTTGAATAGAAGTAGAATGAGTGATACGAATGTCACCGACATCAATAATGCGTCTCTTTCCATTATCATCAAATATAACCACTTCTCCTTCTTTAGGCTCAAAAGTAATAAATTAATATTTGTCATCCATCATGTGTCTTGAATAGGCACTATCGAGATACCAAAGTCATTTTTTGTCACAGACTGCAAGACATTCCTATACAAGAAAATCAAGTTGAGCTTTTAGATACCTAAGTCATCTTGGGTTCTTTGGAGTTAGTGCTCATGGTTTCTCTTAGAATTCAAATCATTTTAATCATTTTTTTATTTAATTTTCTGAAATCACATGCATAGGATTTATGACCAATTTTTCCATAATAATAGCATGAGATGTTTGAGGTAGAATTTGATGAAGCTTTAACAAATAGATTTTTGAGTAGTTTTTATTTCTTATGTGGTTTGAATCCTAATTCGGCCTTATTAAAAATAGCTCTTTATTCATTTAATAGTATATTCAATTTTTTGAAACTATAAGTAAATTTATCTATAAATGATTTGACTTTTGCTAATTCATCATTTAATTTTTGATTTTCTTGAGTTAGCAAATTTAGTTCTCTAAATAAATTGGTCAAGTCATAATTATAGTATCTAACTAGAATCTTGACTCTCTATAGGAAAATATCTGCGTCCAATCCATTGGCACGTATCCTGGACACACATAGACTCATCGGACCCAATTATAAAGATTGGCTCAGGAACTACAAAATAGTTTTGGGTTCCAAGAAGTTAACCCATGTATTGGACTGGGACCCTCCCACCTTACCAGTCCGTCCATCTACTGAACAGAGAGCATCTCTTGAAAAATGGATAGACGAAGATAATAAGTTCAGATATTATATGTTGGACTCGATGTCTGATGAGCTCCAGCACCAACATGAAGATATCTAGACTGCTCGCCAAAGTTGGCTCACCTGCAAGAGATGTTTGGTGAACAGAGTCGTGCAGCCAAGTATCAAGTCACGAAATGACTTTTTAAGGCCAAGATATGTGATGGGCAGTCAGTCCAAGATCACTGTCTGATGATGATCAAGGATACGGAAGAGCTTGAGAAGCTCGGTGTGAAGTTAGACTTGGACCTGCAGAACGATATTATTCTGCAATCCTTGACTGATGCATATGGGCAATTCATCATGAATTACCACATGCATAAACTTCAAAATTCCTTGGCCGAATTAATGAATATGCTGGTTACCGCTGAGCTTTCTATGAAAGGTTCTAAAGGCTCAGTTCTTGCTATGGAACGGACTTCTTCCAAAAGAAAGTCTTATGGAAAGAAAAAGAAGTCTGTGAAAAAGCAAAAGGTGGAAGGAGCAAAGAAGAAGAAGGCAGAGCCGAAGAAAAAGGCCGATGTCAAAGGAAAGTGTTTCCATTGCAACAGCGACGGCCATTGGAAGCGGAACTGCCCTACTTACCTGGCCACCCTGAAGAACAAGAAGGAAGGTCCTTCTGGAGGTATGCTCATTATTGAGTCTAACCTTACGATTTCTTCTGCATCCAGTTGGGTGCTTGACTCTGGTTCTAGTGCTCATCTGTGCACTTCCATGCAGGATCTTGAGGATAGCAGGAGGCTGAGGGATGGAGACATGATCCTACGCATCGGTAATGGAGCAAGAGTTGCTGCAGTAGCCGTGGGAAACATACCCTCTTCGATTACCATCTGGTTTAGACTTAGTTTTGAAAGACTATTATTATGTGCCTGCAGCTAGCAGGAATTTGATTTCTGTTTCATGCTTAGCACTAAGAAGGCTATGTGATTACCTTCTTTAAGGACCATTGTAACATTCTTTATGAAAGAAATAAAATTGCAAATGGTTTCCTTATTAATGGTCTTTATCAGCTACATATTGATGTACCTATTCTAACTATCGAGCAAAACGTGTGAATGCCAAACGACCTAGGGATAGTCCAAATGACAGATATCTATGGCACCTGAGATTAGGTCATATAGCAGAAGATAGGATCAACAAATTGGAGAAAAATGGGCTATTGAGTCCATTGACTTCCGAGTCATATCCAACTTGTGAATCTTGTCTTCAAGGCAAAATGACTAAACTCCCTTTTGTTGGACATGGGGAAAGGGCCACAGATCTCCTTGCCCTAGTACATACTGATGTGTGCGGCCCATTTGATGTGCCGGCTAGAGGCAATTTTGTCTACTTCATTATTTTTACCGATGATCTGTCTAGGTATGGGTATGTGTATCTTATGAGACACAAGTCTGAAGCTTTTGAAAAGTTCAAAGAATTCAGACATGAAGTAGAAAAATAAACTGAAAAACCCATTAAGGTTCTTCGATCAGATCGAGGAGGTGAATACCTTAGCCAGAAATTTCCTAGACTATCTCAAGAAAAATGGCATAGTCTCTCAATGGACTCCACCAGGAACACCTCAACTCAACGGGGTTTCAGAATGGAGAAATCGGACTCTATTGGATATGGTCCGATCCATGATGAGCTTCACAGACCTTCCTGATTTTCTTTGGGGACATTCATTATTAACTTCAATTTATCTACTGAATAGGGTTTCCTCTAAAATCCGTTCCTACCACACCGTATGAGATATGGCACGGTAAGAAACCAAGTCTGAGTCATCTCAGAATTTGGGGTTGTCCGGCTCATGTCAAAAGACAACAAGCGGACAAGTTAGAGTTTAGGTCCTTTAGAGCTCGATTCATAGGATATCCTAAAGAGTCATTAGGATACTATTTCTACATTCCAGAAGACCACAATGTGATTGTGAGTCGACATGCCATCTTTCTTGAAAAATAGTTTATTCAAGATAGTGGCATTGGAAAGCAGATTAAGCTTGATGAGAAAGTCTCACAAGTACAACGAGCTAAGGACCAATTGGAACCAAATCAGGTTGAGCCAATAAGAACACTACCTCCTCCACCTCGTAGATCGAAAAGAGTTTTCCGTCCCCCTGAAAGATACTTAGGTATTATTTCAGAGGAAAGTAGAGAAAATGTTCCTCATAGGTAATGGTGCTCATGGTGATGATCCCAAAACCTACAACGAGGCGATATCAGATATCGACTCCGAGAAATGGCTAGAGGCAATGCAGTCAGAAATTGACTCGATGCACTCAAACCAAGTCTGGACCTTGGTAGATCCACCAGAAGGTATAGTACCTATTGGGTGTAAATGGATCTTCAAGAGAAAGATTGGTGCAGATGGGAATGTGGAGACATTCAAGGCTAGACTAGTGGCAAAAGGTTATAGTCAACGCGAAGGCATTGACTATCAGGATACCTTTTTTCCCAGTGGCTATGCTAAAATCCATCCGCACATTGCTTGCCGTTGCAGCCTATTTCGATTATGAAATATGGCAAATGGACGTGAAAATGGCATTCTTGAATGGATATCTTGAGGAAGATATCTATATGGAACAGCCGCTAGGTTTCACATCCAGTGATACTGATCACAAGGTTTGCAAGCTGCAAAGGTCCATATATGGACTTAAGCAAGCATCTCGGAGCTGGAACACTCGTTTCAATGATGTGATCAAAATATTTGGTTTCATCAAAAATGAAGAGGAACCATGTCTTTCAAAAAGGTCAGTGGGAGCGCTGTTGTCTTCCTCGTATTGTACGTGGATGACATCCTCCTTATTGGGAATGATATTCCCATGATGACAACAGTCAAATTATGGTTGTCCAAGGAATTCTCCATGAAAGACCTAGGTGAAGCATCCTTTATTCTAGGAATTAAGGTCTATAGGGATAGACCGAATAGGATGCTAGGACTTTCACAGAAGATGTACATAGAGAAAGTACTAAAGAGGTTTAGTATGGAAAACTCTAAGAGGGGATTAATACCCTTCAGACATGGTATTCATCTTTCCAAGAAGATGTGCCCTAGCACACCTGAGGAAATAGAACGCATGAGCAAGATCCCTTATGCTTCTGCAATAGGGAGCCTCATGTATGCCATGCTATGTACACGACCTGATATAGCCCATGCTGTGAGTGTCACAAGCAGATATCAGTCAAATCCAGGTGAAGAACACTGGACTTCTGTGAAATGTATCCTTAAGTACTTGAGAAGAACTAAGGATATGATGTTGGTCTTTGGTAACGGAGAACTCCAAGTCCAGGGATACACAGACTCGGATTTCATGTCCGATATAGATGATCGAAAGTCGACATCTGGGAGTCTGTTTGTGTGCAATGGTGGTGCTGTCAGCTGAAAGAGTTTCAAGCAAACGGTGATAGCAGATTCCACCATGGAAGCAGAATATATCGCTGCATCAGAGGCTGCGAAGGAAGCATTCTGGTACAAGAAGTTTGCTGCAGAAATTAGGAGTAATGCCATCAGATGCCATTCCTCTATACTGCGATAACAATGGCGCCATAGCCCTTGCTAAGGAGCCGAGGTCTCACCAAAAATCCAAAGCACATTGAGCGGCGATACCACCTCATCCGCGATTACCTCGAGAAGGGTTACGTCGAGGTCAAGAGAGTCAACTCCACAGATAATGTGGCAGACCCACTTACAAAGCCGTTGGGCCAGCAGAAGATCGAAGCCCACCTTGAGAAGATGGGACTTAGACTTGTAGCCAATTGGCTTTAGGACAAGTGGAAGATTGTTAGATATATGTGCCCTAGAAGCCAGAATTGGCTGACACTTGTAATACACTTCTAGGGGCAAAATTATAATTTTGACTATAATTAATAAAATGGATTATTTTCTATCACATATGTGTATTTAGTGTCTGTGATACATCCTTTGAGTTAATGGTAATGATAATTCATATTTTCAAGAGTTGAAAATTTAAGACATGAATAATCATTATTAACTCATAAAATGCTCCCGACCATAGGATCATCACGAGGATGGTGATTGATCCGGAAGGTTGGTGTACAATCGCTTCTCTTTAGTAGATGAGTCTTGAGTCTACGGTGTGGAGACACCGGAGCGAGAGTACAGGTACTCGTTAGAGAATGAGGGCACTGAGCGTGACCACCTCGAGTAGTCATTAGGAAGTCTACCTTCTCGTCAATGACTGACTCGATGCTGCAGTAGTGTGTCTGGTTCTTTGACCTGAGGTGCATCGGCAGTTCACCTTGAGGGTGTTATAGTTTGACTACACCATTACTCGGTCTCCTAGCCATATGGAACCCTGAGGTGTATGTTGGCTATAGCATGTTCATTGTAGGAACTGGATTGCATCAAGATGGAATCTATCTACCTCGGTGGTAGAGGAGCAGCCCTATGATGATCATGAGAATCAAGTCCAGAAGCCCATGGCCATGGCAGAGTGAAATAATAGAAAGAGTTTCTATTTAGATTTTCACATTGGACTTGAATCGAATGATTACATCATATGACAGAAACTAGGGTTTGACGAGTTCACCTTAACCCTAATCTGATCGGGGCTCAAGATAGAAGAACTTAATCACACAGGTAGCTGCACCAAGAGGTTCGCATTCAGCTCTGATGGGTTGCCACCATATACTGCTAGGTGTCACTGGTGGATTTTGGGAGCAATTAGAATGATTTAGATGATCGATCATTCTAGCTGTTCGAATCAGAAGAGTTCTGATCCATCGAAAGGAGTTTCGATGATGTCGATGATAGAGATCATGACATATCCCATTACCATACAGAACTGAACCTAACTGGATCACACAAATAAGGGTTTGAATCTGGTGATCATCAATTGAACTGATCTAGTTCAATTGATCTGAATGAGATTCAATTAGGTTCAAGAAAAATCGTGCTAGCACTCGATTGAACCTAACGTTCTTCTTTTACTATCATAAATAAGTTATCCTGACTGAGCCAAAGGAGTTTGTGCTCAATCAGAGGCCTTCATTTGGTCTGACTGGAGGTTGTCCAAGTCAGAAAAGGTTGTCTTATTTTGTAAGACATTACCTGCCATTTTTGGTCACCTGCCATTTCTTCGTCCTTTGACTTTGGTCAAAAGTCTGACCTTTGACTGGTCAAACATGTTGACCATTGACACTTTGACTTTTGTCCACATGTCATGCACCTATTGGAGAGCTGGTGGGGGCTTGTCCCCCTACCAGAACCTGGCAAGGAGAGGGGCGCACGCCACCCTTGGCGTGTGCCCAAGTTGGAGGCGCCCAAAAGTCCCTGTTGGACAGGGACTCCATCTCCTTTTTGGATTCCGATTAGAGTTCTCCTAAGAACCAAGTTTGATTGGTCTTAGGTGCTATCTAAGGAGGAATCTAGGGGACTCTATTCCCACCAATCAGATTTAGATCTAATTTTATAAAGAGTTGTGATTGGTTGGGAAGAAGAGAAGTTGGATCACAGACAGTCTATAAATAAGACCCTGCACCCAACTCAAGGAGTATCTAAAAATTGCAATTCCCAATGCCTAAGGCCTCCTCTCCTCTCCTCCTCCATGCCAAACCATCTTCTCCCTCTCCTCTCCATATCCAAAAGAATTTTGGGTTCTTGGTTGGTGTAATCTAGATGAGAGAAAGACGACAGAAAGCTAGAAGGCTGCGCTGCTGCAAAGGACAACTACTGATCTTCGAAAGGTATTTTGAAGATCCTCCAGATCAGATCCAGATCTAATTTTTGGAGATGTGATAGAGAAGAAAAGAATCTTCAGATTCAGCCCAAGTGGATACCAGTAGAGGCTAGGCACTTGCGTGGCTAGATCCAGAACCTTTCGCTGCTTATAGGATCATCAATGGGTAATAGGATTTTCCACCTCAAGATAAATTAAATTTGATTTAATTTATCTAAATTTATTTTAATTATTAAAATAATAAGAATCAAATCTAAAATATCTCAGATTTGATCTAGATCAAAGAAAAAAAATTTTGAAATATATCTCTTGATCTGATCAGATTTGAACGAACTTTGTTCGAAAAATCAGGATTTTCTTTTAGGTTTGTACCTAAAAAATAAGTATTCTAGCTTAGAATAGCTAGGGTTGGAGGTTTTCAATGGTGTATTCAGTTTGAATATGGTTAGTGAATTTTTATTTTCAAGTAGAAGCTTAGGAAGTGGATGTAGGTGCAAAGAAAGCACTAAACCACTATAAATCTTGCTTATTTATGGTGTGCATACTAATTTTCTTTTCTTAGTTTATTAAATTCTTACTCTCTAATCTTTTATATTTTTTTCTAACCTAAATCACTTCACACACACATCTTGCATATCATCATTCAATCTTGATATCTTTAAATTAGCTTTAAAATTTTAAAAATCCAATTCACCCCCTTCTTGGGTTGCTAGTTGGGCAACAAGTGGTATCAGAGCCTCATGCTCTAGTCCTATTTTGATTTAACCATCAAAGAGCCAAAGATCTATGGTAACCTAAGTTAGTATTTCTCTAGCTGAGGGGCAGTCCACAAACCGACCTCCACTTTTCAATGGGACAAACTATACTTATTGAAAAGCTCGGATGAAAATTTTCATATAAGCACTTAACTATGATATGTGGAGTATCATAGTTAATAGACCACACACACCCACTAAGATAATTGATGGTGAGAAATCAATCAAATTCGAAAAGAAATGGGATGAGATTGATAAGAAAATGGCTCAACTCAATGCAAGAGCCATGAATATTTTATATTATGCTCTAAATGCTAATGAATTTAATCATATTTCAACATGCATGTCTGCTAAAAAAATATGGGATAGGTTAGAAGTAACTCATGAAGGCACTAATCAAGTTAAGGAGTCAAAAATTAGCATGCTTGTGCACAAATATGAACTTTTCAAAATGAAGCATGATGAGTCAATAACTATAATGTTTACTAGATTTATGGATATTATAAATGATCTTAAAAATCTTGACAAGTCTTATTCTAACAATGATCTTGTGAGAAAGATTTTTAGATCTTTGCCAAGGACATAGGAGGCCAAAGTGACTGCAATCCAAGAAGCCAAAGATCTGAATGTTTTACCTTTGGAGGAGCTTCTAGGATCACTAATGACGCACGAGCTAAGCATAAAACAATATCAAGAAGAAGATGTCAAGAAAAAGAAGATAATAGCCCTTAAATCCACCACTCAATAAGATGAGAAATTTGATGAAATAGAAGATGAAGAAATAGCCCTCATCATAAGAAAATTCAAGAGATTTTTGAAGAGAAAATAAAAAATGAGGAAGTGGCTACCTACCAAAGGGGAGCAAAGCAAAGAAAAGGATAGGAAGCAGTCCCTTATTTGCTATGAATGTAAGAAGGTGGGGCACTTTAGGTCTGAATGCCCTCAACTTAAAAAGATTTCCAAGAAATATAAGAAAAAGACTATGGTGGCAACATGGAGTGATAGTGACGACTCAAGCTCCAAAGAGGAAGAAGCTCATGAACAAGCCAACCTATGCCTTATGGCACATAAGAATGAGGTAAGTGCTGAAATCTCAAATGAATTTACATTCGAAGAACTTCAAAAAACCTTCTATGATTTAGTAGATGATTTAAAGAAGTTAGAAACTAAAAATAAATAACTAAAATTAAAAAATCAAGTCTTGCTAAAAGAAAATAAAACTATCCTAAGTGAAAAACTAGTCTTAACTCAAGAGAATCTAAATTTGAAAAATGAAATTGATAATTTAAAACTAATAGTTAAAAAATTTACTTTGAGTTCAAATAAACTTTATATGATTTTTGAAAATCAAAAGGCCATTTATGATAAGGCCGGTCTAGGCTATAACCCCCTAAAAAAATAAAAATTTCTAAAAAATATTTTTATAAATTCATAAAGCAATAAATTTTTAAATGTTACTTGCTTTAAATATGGTAAACTAGGACATAAATCTTATACATGATACTCTAACAATTCAAACATAAAAAGGGTATGGGTTCCAAAAGGAACCATTAAGACTAACTTTAAAGGATCCAAGAAAACTTGGGTACCTAGAGTAAGGACTTGATTTTGCATGTAGGTGTGTCTTACATCCAAAGAAGAAAATCGAAGATGGTATCTTGATAGCGGATGCTCAAGATACATGATCAGTGATGAGTTCCAATTCATCACACTTGATGCTAAAAATAGAGGGATGGTTACATTTGGAGACAATGGCAAAGGAAAGATCATTGATATAGGTAATGTTGGTATCACTCCCTCTAAGTATATTGAAAATATTTTATTAGTAGATAGTTTAAAACACAATCTCTTAAGTATTAGTCAACTTTATGATAAGGGTTATAAAGTTATTTTTGAATCTTCATTGTGCATTGTAACTAGTTCCAATGATGATGGCATTAAGTTTGTTGGTCATAAGCATGGTAATGTTTATATGGTAGATTTGAATGATCTTTCTATGATAAACATGTAATGTTTAGTAGCTATGAATGCCAAAATTAATGAGACTAGTTGGCTTTGGCATCATAGGCTTGCACACATTAGTATGCATTCACTTTCAAAGCTTATAAAAAAAAAATTAGTTATCGATTTATCAAAATTGAATTTTGAAAAAGATAAAATTTATAATGCATGCCAACTAGGTAAACAAACAAGAGTTTCATTCAAATCTAAGAATATTGTTTCAACTTCTAGGCCATTGGAACATTTGCACATGGATTTGTTTAGTCCTACAAGAACAACAAGCTTAGGTGAAAAACATTATGATTTTGTAATTATTGATGACTACTCATGTTTTACATAAATTTTATTTTTGGCTTAGGTGAAAAATATTATGGTTTTGTAATTATCGATGACTACTCACATTTTACATGAATTTTCTTTTTGGCACACAAAGATGAAACTTTTCATGTTTTCATGAAATTTTACCAAAAAATTATAAATGAAAAAGGATTTTCAATTCAAAGCAATCGAAGTGATCATGGAACCAAATTTGAAAATCAAGACTTTAAAAAATTTTATGATGAAAGAGGAATTAGCCATAATTTTTTGGCACCTAAGACACCCCAACAAAATGGAGTAGTAGAAAGAAAAAATAGAACTCTAGAAGAAATGGCCCTTACTATGCTATATGAAAGCAACCTTCCAAGATACTTTTGGATGGAAGCAATTAACACAGCATGTTATATCTTAAATCATATCCTAATCAGACCATTTTTAAAGAAAACATTTTATGAGCTTTGGAAAGGAAGAAAACCTAATATTGCATATTTTCATATTTTTGGTTGCCGATGTTTTCTTTTGAATAATGGTAAAGAAAAATTAGATAAATTTGATGTAAAATCTGATGAAGCTATTTTTCTTGGTTACTCCTCTTCTAGTAAAATTTTTAGAGTTTTTAACAAAAAAAACTTAGTAGTAGAGGAGTCAATACATGTTATTTTTGTTGAGACTAATGATCTTCCATTAAGAAAGAGTGAGAGTATTGATGATGCAGATCCTCCTATAGAAGGATTGAAGGTGATCACCCTAAAGGATTCAATGATTCAAAATGAAGAGAATCATAAAGATAAGCAAGAAATTGAGGGTGAAGGACAATAAGAACAACCTCAAGGTACAAATAATCTTTCAAAAGAATGGAGGTATGTTCATAATCATCCCAAAGAACTAATTATTGGTGATCCTACATATGGGGTAAGAACTCGCTCTTCACTTAGAGATGCATATAATCATTTTGTATTTGTTTCTCATTTTGAGCCCAAAACTATTGATGAAGCCGAAAACGATTATAATTGGATAAATGCAATGCAAGAGGAACTTAATCAATTCAAATGAAATAATGTATGAACCTTAGTATCAAGACCTAAAAATTATCCAATAATTGATACAAAATGGGTATATAAAAATAAATTAGATGAAAATAAAAATGTAATTAGGAATAAAGCAAGATTAGTTACAAAGGATTATAATCAAAAAGAGAAAATTAATTTTGATGAAACCTTTGCACCTATTACTAGACTAGAAGCAATTAGACTTTTACTCGCTTATGCATGTTTTATGAATTTCAAGCTATTTCAAATGGATGTTAAAAGTACTTTTCTAAATGGACATATTGTCGAAGAAGTTTAGGTAGAACAGTCTTCTAGTTTTAAAAATGATGCTTTTCTAAATTATGTTTTTAGATTAAATAAAGCATTATATAGTTTAAAACAAGCACCTAGGGTTTGGTATGAAAGACTAAGTAAATTCTTGCTTAATAATGAATTTTCAAGAGAAAATATAGATACAACCCTTTTCATTAAAAAAGATCATGATGACATTTTAGTAATACAAGTATATGTTGATGACATTATATTTGGATCTACTAATAAAATTTTATATCAAGATTTTGCTAAGCTCATGTAGGGAGAGTTGGAGATGAGCATGATTGGTGAACTAACATTCTTCCTCGAACTTCAAATCAAACAAACAAAAGAAGAGATCTCCATCACTCAAAGCAAGTATACAAGAGAAGTACTCAAGAGATTTAGGATGGAGAGCTCCAAAGCAATTGGTACCCCTATGAGTAATCATGTAAGTTTGAAAAGGATGAAGGAGGTAAAAGTGTTGATAAAAAATTTTATAGAGGCATGATTGATTTTTTATTGTATTTAACTGCTAGTAGACTAGATATCATATTTAGTATTTATTTATGTGCATGATTTTAATATAATGCAAAAGAATCATATTTAAATATTGTAAAAAGAATACTTAAATACCTATAAGGAACTCAATCTATAGGTTTATGGTACTCTAAGAATTCATCAATCAATTTAATTTGATATTTAGATACAGACTTTGCTGGATGTAAATTAGATAGAAAAAATACTAGTAGAACTTGCCAATTTTTAGGAGTTAACTTAATCTCTTGATTTAGTAAGAAGCAAAATTCGGTAGCATTGTCTACGGTCGAGGCCAAATATATTGCAGCCGAAAGTTGCTGTGTACAAATCTTATGGATTAAGCAACAACTTGAGGACTTTGGCATCAAACTAAACAAAACTCTCATAAGATATGATAATACTAGGATCATAAATCTAACTAAAAATCCAATCCAACACTCTAGGTCAAAATACATTGAAATAAGACATCATTTCATAAGAGAGCATGTTCAAAATAATGACATAATTCTTGATTATGTTTGTACTAAAAATTAATTAGTTGATATTTTTACTAAGATCTTAAGTGAAGATAAATTCTGTGAGATTAGAAGAGAATTAGAAATTCTTGAACCCCTAGCCTAAAAATCTTTATGATTTCAAGCTTAAATCTATCAAAAATGACATTAATCTTTATCTTGAGCCTATATCTCAAATTTTTTATCTCAAAAAGCTTAAATCTAATCTTTCTTGATCATTCTCATGAATGAAATTTCAATCCTTAAAATCTTATATTTTTTCAAAATTTTTCCATCTTTCTTGAATCTTTGAAGTTCAAAATAATTTTGCTTAATACTTTTATATTATTCAAAAAGGGGGAGATGTGTTTTTAATTTATGTTGTTCATAAATAATTTTTTTTTAAAAAAAAGAAAAGATATTCATTCTAAATTTATTGTGTTCTCTCAAAATGGGAAAGAAAAGCTAAAAGATAAATTTATCAAACAATAATTATGGAAAAGAGGGGGAGAAAATATTTTGCAATGAATTTTCTAGTATTTACTCTTAAAAAATAAGGGAAAAGATGTTTGTTTGTTAAATATTATCTAGTTAGACTTAATTGAATATTTTAATTAATTTGAGTTAAGGATAATGAACTTTGATTGCTTTATGATCCTTTTAACTTAAGCCTTGATTTGATTGCCAAATTATTTTTGATAACTAATTGGAGTTAAAACTAATTTAAAATATATTCTCACTCCAAAAAATTAATTTTAATATATACTTTTAATTTTAAAATTTATTTAAAAATATGAATATAATACAAAATTTTTAATATATCTTTAGAAACCTTTGTAAAATTATTTTTGCTCTGATACTATCTTTGTTTTGCTCGATACATTTTTGATATATATTTTTTTTGAGCTTAATTGATTAAAATATATTTAAGAAAAGAAAAGAATGAATAATAAATTAAATATTATGCTTGACTCTACTATTCAAATCTTTGAAAAGCTCTAATCCTCTTAAAGCTTAAAAGTACATACTTGAAAATCTATTCAAAGAATCATATTCATTCAAAAAGGGGGAGAGCCTTTGATATTTGAGTTTAAGCTAATTTTTAGTAAAGAAAGAAATTTCAAATGATAAGCTTTTAAAGGGGAGCTGATTCATTTGATTTGATTTAATTTTCTAAATTTGATACATCTGTCATTTGACACACCCCATCACATCTCTGATTTCTTATCTGATTTAGATGCTTCCAGCCGTGATCTCTACTAGATTTAGTTTAGTCATCTTTGTATTAGGTTATGATCTAGTATTTCTTAGTTGTTTCGATAAGTTATTGATCAAGTCATAGTTGGTTATATTTTTTTTGGATCAAACTTATGGCATTGGTACTATTGGCTGTTTAGGTCATGGATAGGTGTATCCATGAATTTTGTATGTTTTGATGGCTTAATTCTCATGAATACTTTTGATACCTTTATATTTTGTATGTTTGGTACTTATATATTTTGATGACTTGATGTTATGATAATCATTTGGATGTAAATATGTGATAATATTATTTGAATGATGTGAAATGAAATCTTTATGAATTGGCTAATTTTATTATGATCATTATGTTGTAAATTGAAAGTTTTGTTATAAACTCTTTTTCTAATAGAACAACAAATGGAATAACTTAATAAGGAGGCTTTTTTATTTTTAAATTTTAAAATCTTTTAAGATCTTACTTGATGATGTCAAAAAGAAAGAGTAGAGTAAATAAAATTAGGCTATAAGCAAAATTTAAGTAAAATTAATAAAAAAATAAAATAAAAATAAAATTGATAAAAGAAATAAGTCAGTCAAATACTTTTGTAAATTATTTAAATATCTGACTATAAGTAATCATCAAACTACTCTTGATACCATATTGATCAAATAATTGAATATAATATCTTAGTATATGATGTAGCATGTTCCTTCAAAATTTTTGAAATTCTTAATCAATGCTTCTACATGCTTTATTTTTGCTTATGCTCAAATATTTTATTATCATCAAAAAGGAGGAGATTGTTGCTCCAAGAATTGATTTTGATGATTACAAAGTATTTGAGAGGATTACTAATGAATTTGGCTTGAAAAAAGACGTTTTGTATTTCAGAGGCAAAATCGTAATTTTATCAAGTTTTGATCTGAGAGCCTCAAGAGCAAGTATAGAATATTTATAATCCTTTGGAGGCAGTCCCATAATTTTTGGATGCTTATTTTGGAAAATCAAGTTTGAAGCGAAAGGGTCGATCCCTAGATCGTCTTCTACTGAAAAGGGTTGTTTGGCATGCTGTTTCTGTGCCAAGGGTCGAACTCAGAGTCGACCTCTGCTGTTCTAAAGGCTAAAAATATAGAACGGCTATTTTTTTAAATTTTATCTCAAAGGTCAACCTCGAGGTCGATCACTGTGCCATGAGTCGACCCCTGTGCCATGAGTCGACCCCTGCAACGAAAATTTTTCTACAACAGCTATTTTTTTCTTATTTTGATAAGTTTTAATGGTTTCTTTAATATCTCCAAAGGCTACAAATCTTGCCCAGGATTCTCTCCTCCACCTATTGAAGATTTAAAAGGTTTTAAATAGGAAAAAATACAAGAGATTGGTGTGATTCAATTTCAGCCCTAAGCAAAAGTCATCTTCAAGCAAAGAAGCCTTCGTTTCAAGTTCACCTACCTCTCAAGAGCGCTTTCAAATCTCCAACAACTTTAAGAGAAATCGGAGAAGCTTCCTCCATTATTGTGAAAAGCATTCTTAAGGTTTTATTTGCTCACAAAGGGAGCTAAACTTGTATTTGATTGTCATTAAATCTTTTACTCTGCTTTACTATTTTGATTCAAGTTTTGGAAAGATTTCAAAACTTGGGAAGGTTGATCCTAACCTTGAATAGGATTGTATTGGATTGGCTTGTATCCAAAAAATATGTGTTCTAGCTTGGGATAGCTAGGGTTGGAGGTTTTCAATGGTGTATTCAGTTTAAATACAGTTAATGATTTTTATTCCTAAGTAGGAGCTTGGGGAGTGAATGTAGGTGCAAAGAAAGCACCGAACCACTATAAATCTTACTTGTTTGTGGTGTGCTTGCTATCTTTCTTTCCTTAGTTTGTTAAATTCTTGCTCTTTAATCTTTTATATTTTTCTCTAACCTAAATAGCTTCACACACACATCTTGCATATCATCATTCAATCTTGATATTTTTAAATTAGCTTTAAAATTTTAAAAACCTAATTCACCCCCCTCATCTTGGGTTGCTAGCTGGGCAACATTGCTCATGTTAGGACGATGTCCTCCTCCTGTTCCTAATATAGCTGTAGGGGCACATTAGGACCATTGTCAAGGGTCTCTCTCCTCTTCTCATTTTAAATTAACGAGGCCTTTGATTTTGCTCATGTTAGGATGAGGTCCTCCTCCTGTTCCTAACATGGCTAAAGGGGCACATTAGGATTGTTGTCAAGGCCTCTCCCCTTATCTCATCTTAAATTAATGAGGTCTTTGATTTTGCTCATGTTAGAATGAGGTTCTCCTCCACATTAGGACCGTTGTTAAAGCCTCACTCCTCATTTCTCTTAAATTAATGAGGCCTTCGACTTTGCTCATGTTAGGATGAGGTCCTTCTTTTATTCCTAACATGGCTGTAGGGGCACATTAGGACCATTGTTAGGGCCTCTTTTCTTATCTTATCTTAAATTAACGAGGTCTTCGACTTGCTCCTATTAGGATGAGGTTCTCCTTCTATTTCTAACATGGCCACTTTTGATTGCTTAGGAGAGTCATTTATTACTTTCTATCATCACATAATTTTTGCACCAAGAAATAATAATGTTAGAATAGGAGAGTTTTATTGAAGGAAAGTTACCGGTAGTACATTCTTAGGTTTTTAGAATTCCAAGGCCGTGGGAGTGTTGCTCCTCCAAGCTTCTTCAAGCGATAAGTTCTAGGTTGGATAACCTCCTCTACTTCATACGGGCCTTCCCAATTTGGAGCTAGCTTTTCTTGATTCTGAGGTTGTGAAATAGCTGCTTGCTGAAGTACTAAGTCCCCCATTTTGAATATTTTATCTTTGTCTTTTGAGCTGTAGTAGCGAGCTGCTTTTTATTTATAGGCTACCATCCGAACTGAATTGTGCCACTAAAGTTGAACATGAGGAAGTTCGACCGGTAGAAGAACTGACATATACTAGTGAATCTATAGAATCAAATTTAATTAGATCAAATCTAGAGCCCATTGAAGAGGTACTATTAAGAAGATCCGATAGAGTACTGCATCAGTCGGATAAATACTATGATTTCTTGATTCGAGATGATGATCTTATTGAGCTCGATGAGAATAATGAGGATCCGATCACCTACATGGGTGCCATGCAAAGGTCCGACTCTAAGAAGTGGCTTGAAGCCATGAAATCTGAAATGGAGTCCATGAAGATTAATAGTGTATGGATACTAGTTGATCCACTTAAAGAGATAAAATTCATTAGGTGCAAATAAATTTTCAAAAAAGAAAAGTGGCATAGATTGAAAGGTGGAGACCTATAAAGCCTGTTTGGCTATCATCTTGGAGTTAAAACGTGCATTTTCAACATATAGCTTCATTACGAATGAAGAAGAACCCTGCATCTATAAATGAAAAATGGTTCTGTAGTTGTATTCCTGGTATTGTATGTGGATGATATTTTTTTAATTAAGGATGACATCCCTACATTACAAGAAATAAAGGTCTGACTATCATCTTAATTCTCCATGAAGAATTTGGGAGAAGCATCATACATCCTAGGGATGAAGATCTATAGAGATAGATCTAAAAAGATACTTAGATTTTCCTAATTCATGTACCTTGATACCATGCTGAAAAGATTCAAAATGGAGAATTCTAAGAAACGCTATCTACCGATAGGCCAAAAAATTTTTCTTTCTAAGAAAGATTATTCGACAACTCCTGAAGAGAGAGAGAGAGAGCATATGAGTAGAATCCTATATGCCTTGGCAGTGGGATCTATCATGTATATCATGACATGTATGAGACTAGATATGGCATCCTTACTAGGGGTAGTGAGTAGATACTAGTCTGATTTGGGAAAGAACCACTGGTAGTTTGTGAAGATAATTCTTTAGTATTTAAGAAATACTAAGGACCAATGGCTCATATATAGAGAAACTGACTTAATACTTATGTGATATAATGATCCCAATTTTCAATTAGATCAAGATGACAGTAAGTGTGTGTCGGGTCATGATTTTATCCTAAATTCAAGAGCAATTTGCTGAAAAAATTTCAAGCAGAGCACCATAGCTGATTTTATTTTGTGAGGCAGAATGCATCACAGCATCTAATGCTGCCAAGAAAGCTATGTGGTTATGAAATTTCATTAGCGAGCTAGGAGTTACACCCTCTATCAATGTTCCAGTCCTACTGTATTATAATAGTACTAGAGCCATAGCTCAGGCTAAAAAACCAAAGATGCACCATAGGACCAAACATATTCTGCATCGCTATCACTTTGTTTACGAGATTATGGATCAAGGTGATGTTGAGCTTCAAAAGATCAATAGAAAGGAAAACTTAGCTGACCCATTTGGTAAAGCCTCGGAATGAAGGAGTTCGATGAACTCAAGTGGAAGATGAGTATTCGATATTGTTCTGATTGGCTTTAGTCCAAGTAAAAGTTGTTAGAAAATGTATCCTCAAGTCAATCCTCTAAGTTATAGATGATTGTGCTAATCTTATAATTTATATATAAATTATCAATTAATAAAAATTATTTGGCTTATTCATCATAAATTATTTATCTATCTTAAATGAACTCCTATATTATGATGAAGTTCTTAGAACCATAATTAATCGATAAAGAAGAATTTATCGGATGGTTCTTAAAATTATTTATGATCAAATGATAAGTTATTAATTAGGATGATAACTTATCGAGTATAGGTTGCTGTATGTCATATATGTTGGTTGTCCTTATAACTAAGTAGTGTGAAGATACTGGTATAGCATACAGGTGAGATGTAGGAGTACATCTACACTGAATGTGACCAATATAGTACTTTACTATCAAGAGTAGCTAGCAAAGGCCAGTAGGTATAAGTGTCCCTCCAACCTGAGATCACCATGATGATTTGCAAGCAACTTACTGTACTTTGATGCTGGACTATCTATATTTCTAATCTAATGATGAAAGATTTTTGGATGCAGTCAAGTACTTGTTAAGTCAGTGTATGAGTCAAGATGGAATTGACCACTCCTAATTAATTTTAGGAGTGAATGTCTCACTGTGTTTCAATTGAGCAAAACCTAGGCCCAGATAATCCTCATGAGGAGTCATGGGATTTATAATTTTGAAACATAATATGGATTAACTATTTTGAGTATTAACAATTAACTCGAAGTCGTCCTGAGCATTAAGGATCAATGGGATGAATTATATGATAACCATAGGGCAGGGTTGTAAGAATATTGCTTTACATATATTCGATCTATCCGAAAATTGGGTATCATTGCTAGATGATCATTTTAATTGGTATCAAAATTTATTTATATGCTATCAGCTTAGGTTCAAACCTATGAGGTCACATACATAAGAGATTTTTATCTGATTGGATGATTGATCAATCATTAAAAATCATTCAATGATCGAATCATCAATGCGATTGATGATTGATCAAGTACAAGTATTCTAAGAGGACCAATTAGCAATTTAATTACTAATTGGCTCAATTTGATTGAGCTTTAGGGCTAAAATTGATCTAATTGAATTAAATTTAATTAGATATGATTTGAACTTGATTAGGTTAAGTCTAATTGGTTTATGAGATAAGCCAATTATAAGAGTGATCAATTTTCTGTTTGATTAGCACTTGAGTGCACCTAATTTTTAATTAAATTAGGATTTAAGTTAGATTTAAATATAGTTTAATTTAATTTAATTGGGCTTCTAGTTGGGCTAGGATCATCCTTAATTTGGTTGCATCAGTCTTAATTTACAAAGGATTTAAGATTAGGTTTGACCTAGTCATGTTGGAGAGTCCTAGTTGGACTCAGATTCTCCCTCTTCACTTGCACCACCACATAGCCCAAGCCCCTTCTATGATTTCTAACCCCTCCTTGGTTTATGTGTGAGTTTCCTCACACCTAAGAAGTGCTTCTTGCACTCTCTTCATCTTTGGTTGGAAATTAATCTTTGACTAGGTCAAAACAAGAAAGTTGTTTTGACCTAGGACTCTATTTAATAGAGTCTTAAGATTCCAAAATTTTCTTCCAGCCTAGGTGCCTAAATATTTGATATTACATTTGATATTTGGCATCAATTAAGAAGGATGTTAAGCATGCATTTCAAGCTTCCCATGCACAAGGAAAGATGGGTGGCATCCAAGAGTTGGACGCCCCCAGGTTTCCTCCTTTTGACTTATTCTAACTTAGGTTTTTGACCCTAAGTGGGATTCCTTGGGGCGCCACCTTTTATGGAAGCTTTGGAATAAGAAACCCTTGGTATTACATTGTAAAAATTTGAAGAAAAGAAGGATGTCCATGCCTTATTTTTAGGGGGAGGCATCCAAGAGTTGGACACCCCCTAGCCTTTCTTCTTTTGACTCATTCCACACTAGGAATTTAACCTAGTATCAAACTCTTTTTGGATGCCTATTTAAAACTGATTTTTGGTGTGTAAGGGATGGTGGTTTTTACCATGAAAAGAAGGTTGAGGCATGGGAATTGGAGTGCCAATTATCTTGGAGCATGAGGCTTCTTTGGGACAACACCTTTGTGTGTCCAGTTGAGAGAAAAAGAAGAGAAGAAGGGTCTTCTCTTAAGGTTTTTTTTCTAAGCCTTTTCTTCTCCATGTTTTGAGTGATTAGTGAGGAATTTTTCTCCTTCAATCCTCCACCTATTCTTTATCTTTTGAAGGATCCAAGAAATTTGAAGAAAAATGTTTAGATCAACCATCAGGAGGGATCTGCAAGAAGCTAGCACTTCATGTGGATCTTCACTCGACGAACCTCTGATCAGCATAGAAATCTCGTGTGGACAACTTGTAGAGGTTGGACACTTTGTGTAGCTTTGAGGAACGAAGACAACCATGGATATCAGCAATAGTATTGTCGACCCATGCAAAGGTAAAGACATCTAATCTCTTTTACATCTAGATTTGATCTAGGGTTTGCTAGATATGATCTAGGATATCGATGTGATCAATATCAATTTATTTTTATTTTAAATTTATTTATGCATCATGATATGTTATAGATCCTAGATGTAGGTGTTTAGTAATTTGATCACATACATTAATTGATTAATTAGATTAATCTAAGTCTTTCGCTACATCATTTTTTGAAAAAGTTTTGAAATGCATGCGTGCATTAGTAAGTTTCTCACATATCTAGAAGATTGAAGGAAATGTCTAGGTTTACATGCATCTATTTTGAAACTTTTTCAAAATTAAGTATAGCAAAAGTTAGAGATTAATCAAATTAGTGATTTGAGCAGCGAGCTGAAGGTGGAGTTTGAGAAGTTTGATGGGAAGGAAAACTTCTTGATGTGGAAGGTTAGGGTGAAGGATTTATTGGTCCAACTCGGATTGGATCCTGCCTTGGAGGAAAGGCCGGAGGATATGACAGATAGACAATGGAGTTTCTTAGAAAAGAGGGCATGTTTGATGATTAAGGTTGTTTGGCGGACTCAGTTTTATATGGCGTGTTAGAGGAAAGGTCATCCAAGGGGTTGTGGTCGAGGTTGTACACCATGTATATGGGAAAAAATATGTACAATAAGTTGATACCGAAGAAGCAATTATACAGTCTTCAGATGTATGAAGGTGGAGACATTGTGAGTCATATTTAGTGGTTCAACCAGATGAGCATGGATTTACTGAATCTTTGGATGAAGATGGAAGAGGAGGACAAAAGCTTGCTCTTGCTTTGCTCGCTATCCAGTAGTTTTGATTCTTTGGTGATGATTTTGTTGTATGGAAAGAAGATGTTGTACTACAAGAAGATAGTCTCAATTCTCAGGTCCAATCAGTAGAAGGAATGGATGATAAAGGAGGGTATTTTCTAGGAGTGTCTCGTTGTAGGGGAGAGGCCCAGGAAAGGGAAGGATAGGAGTGAGCATGGGGGCAAAATAAATCCTAAAAAAGCAGTAAGGAGGCAAGGTGCTTCAAGTGTAATGAAGCAGAGCACTTTAAGTGGGATTATCCGCTTAGGAAGAAGTGAAAGGGAGAAAGGGAAGGGACTGATTCCCTGAGTGCCATTGCTGATTTAAAGAAGGATTTTCTCTTGATGATTTCAGAAGGGTCTGCGGTCTGTGGAAGATCCAAAATGGTGGTAGTAGCGGTAGAGGAGTAGCAGGAGGCCCAATAGGGCAGCATTGGACAGCTGGCCTCATTTTTAGTTTTTCTTTTGTAGGTGCACTAGAATGACTCAATATTCAGGTGGAGCATCATCCAAAAGTGTTTCCACATGTAGAGGGAGATTTGGCATAAGTGCGTGACTGAGAGGTGCAAGGAAAGGAGAAAAATTCTAGCACCAGTGGTGGTGTCTCACTGCACATGTTGATGTAGAATGTGCGACAAGCAAAAAGGAATGGCTCTGAGGAGATGGTGTCATATGCAATGGTTGTAGAGAAAGGGGATCCTGAAACCTATGAGGAGGCTAGGGCAAGTCAAGGAGGAGATAGGTGGATCCAGGGCATGCTAGAAGAGCTACAATCCCTCCATGAGAACCTGAAGCGGTGGTTGGTGCAGTTGTCTAGCAGAAGGAAGCCTACAGGATGTAAGTGGATGCCCAAATGCAAGGAAAAATATTTAGTCCAAGGGGAGGTGGATGTCTTAGAGGCCTCTAAGGGAGCTCAAAGGCTAAAGGGTTTGCCATTGGCGATGGGGTTTGCATAGGGTGCTATCAAAATGCATGGCGATAGCAGGATGGTGCAGATGGACAGTGCAAAGTTTGCTAAGGCTTTAGGGCACCAAGATGGAGATTATAAGCTCAGGTGTGGTACTTCCAACTCTTAGGAGGCTAGGTGAGGAGCCATAGTATTGGCTCTATGAGTCTAGGACTGGTTTGGATCCTAAGGCTAGGACCGATTTGGTCCTAGGGTGGAGGTTTGATCCTTCACGATCTTAAGGTCTAGGTTCAGAGGGGCTTGAGGGGCTAAGTCACTATTGAGCTAGGTTTAGGTCCAAGGGATTGAGAACATGTGAGTCATGGGTGTATATGGGCTTGGGTGAATGCTTTCATATGTGGGCTTAGCCATGGGAGTTTTTTGAGCTAGGGTTACTAGGCATCCTAATTGAATTAGGAAAGGATTCCTTTTTTGACTAGGAATCATGTGAGCCTTGCATAAATACCCCTCTATGTATTGTTTTAATGCAATCAATCAAAGATCTATGCTCCCTAACTACTCTCCTCTCTCTCCTCTCTTTCTCATGCCACAAACCAACCAAGAGGTGCTGCCCCTTACTCCTTTTGGAAAGGAGTTAAAAACCCAAGCGCATTACCTAATCTTGCCACCCTCTCTTGTGTAGCCATCCAAGCTTCCACGCCCAAGGTTCCAAGGTGCTTTGCTGCTATTCTCCAGGTCTCTACGCCCAAGGAAGATCCCCAATAGGACAACCTCTTCTCCTTCTACTAGCAAGAGGAGGAATCTCTATACGACTATGTGACACGGTTCAACACGGCCACTCTCAAAGTCCATAACCTAGATGAAGCCATCGCTATGTCGGCCCTTAAGTAAGGCCTCTACAATGAACACCTTATCTTTTTCCTCAACAAGAAGTATCTAAGGGACTTCGCCGATCTCCTCACTTGTGCCCACAAATATATGCAGACTAAAGAAGGTCGATTGGTGCGTCGACAAGAAGAGGGTTGAACCCTTAGCAAAAAAAAGCATGCATGGGAGCACGTGCACCCAAATCGAGCAAAATCCTCCCCACCAGCAAAGGCTCCCAGGCACAAGGGCCTACCTCTTGGGGTTGACAAGACCGAGGTGGCCAATCTTGATAATATCTAATGTTGTAGAAAATCCCTTGACAAGATCTAGGGGTTCACCAAAGATGACTTTTGATAAGATCTAAAGTCACAAAAAATCCCTGACAAGATTCGAGGGTTCATCGATGATGACTTCAACAAGATCCAAAGTTGTAAAAAATCCCCTGACAAGATCTAGGGGTTTGTCGAAGATAACTTCAACAAAATCCAAATTCACAAAAAATTTCTTGACAAAATCTAGGAGTTTGCCAAAGATGACTTCAACAAGATCCAAAGTCATAGAAAATGTTGAAAAACCATGCAGGGTTTCTTGCATAACTTTTGAAACTTTTTCAAAACTAAATGTAGTGAAAGATATAGATTAAACTATTTAGCCTATTTATGCATGTGATCTAATTACTAAATCCTATATTTAGGATCTATGACATATCATGATGTATAAATAAATCTAAAAGATTAAATCAGGGATTGGTATTGATCATATCAATACTCTAGATTTAGAACTATTCTAAAAACCATAGATCGCATCTAGGTGAGATAAGAGATCAGATCTCATCCCTTTGTGTGGGTTGAGAATACCATAGCTGAAAATCGTTATTGTCCTTATTGTTTGGAGTCACACAGCATGTCCAGCCTCTACAGATTGTCTACATGAAGTCGCTACACAGATCGGAGGTTCGTCGAATGAAGATCCACTTGAAGTGCTAGCTTCTAACGGATCCCTCCTGATGGCCGATCTAAAAATTATCTTTAGATCCTTTGGACACTCCAAAAGATGAAGATTAAGAGGAGGATTGAGAGAGATGTCCAACTCTTAGATCTTCCTAAAAGAAGAAAAGAATATATAAAGAAAATCTTTAAGAGAAGACCCATCTTATCTTTCAGGACATCAACCATTGATGTCCTAAACTGATCTTTATGCCTAGACAAGAGAAGTTCTTCTCCTCTAAAATTTTTCATGCCGTTTTCTCTCTTTCTCTCTATTTTTTCATGAAAAAGAAAAATTACAAAAGATGGACAAGAAGAAGCTCTCAAGGAGAACCTAAGAGAAGACCTTCTTCTCTTCTCCTTATCTCAACAGGACATCACCCATATGATGTCCAAAATAAACCCAAGCCTCCTAGAAATATGGTGCCCAAAGCCCCCCCCACACCATCTCCACTTTTCTCTCTAATTTGTGCATGGAAAAATTAGAGTATTCTCACATCAACTCCTCCTTAAAAGGAGGCGCCCCATAACAAACTAAGACTAGGTCAATCCCTAACTTTTAGGGATTCAATTTAAAGGAGTTTGGGGGTAGTTGGATGCCTCTACTAAAAACATGGCATGGAGAACATGGGATACACACACAAAAGAAAAACTAAATGGGCAATAAAAAGAAATTCTTGGCATGGGAAAAATTGCACAAAATGGAGGAGTTTTGAATTTCAAAAACTCTATCAAGAGGAGTTCAAATCCAAACCAATTTCCAAATTTGATCAAGTCAAATTTGATTCCAAAAATACCAGATATTAGGGGTGTGGGGAATCTCATATTGGCATGAGAAATCTCATGCCAATATTCAGAAAAAATGGCATGGCTTTCTTTTCTTAGGTGCAAGGAAAGTGTGGGAATCCCAGTCCAACTAGGACTCCTATTTGACTAGGTCGAAATCATTTGGAATCCAATTTAAATTTTATTTAAACTAGATTAAATATAACTTAATTAAGAATGATCCTAGTCTAACTAGAAGCCTAATTAAATTAGATTTAATCAAATTTAAATCAGATTTAAATCCTAACTCAATTAGAAAATAGGTGCATTCAAGTCCTAGTTGAATAAGAAATTATTTTTTCTTGTAATTGGCATATCCAATAAACCAATAGGACTTAACCGAATTAAGTTCAAACTAATTCTAATTAAATTTAATTTAATTAGACTTGATCTTAGCCTAATTATAATCAGATGGAGCCAATTAGTAATCCAATTGCTAATCAATCCTCCTACAATACTTGCACTTGATCGATCATCAATTGCATTAATGGTTTGATCACTGAATAATTCTCAATCATTGATCAACCATCTGATCAGATAACAATCTCTTATATATTTGACCTAATAGATTTGAATCTAAGTCGATAGCATAGGTACTAATTTCTATACTAATTGAAATGTCCATCTAGCAATGGTATCCGACGTCTAGATCGATCGAATATATGCAAAGCAATATTCTTAGATGATTGACTTTAGGATATATTTTCTAACAACTCCTACTTGAACTAAAGTCAATCAAAGCAATATCAAATATCCTATCTTCCTGCTGAGCTCGTAGAACTCCTTAGTGAAGGAACCAGATCTAAGGTTTAGGGCTAGATCTTAAAATTTTTTCAACATCAGACAGTGGAAGGCTAAAATTAATCAAAATTAATTTTAAATATCAGAGAATACCATAAATCTAAGATTCTATTACATGATTATAGCATGACATTAAATTAGAAATTAAACATAAGGAATAAAACATGTTGATCACATCAACATGGATCTACACTATATCTAATGCAGGTATGAAAAATAGATCAGATCTATTATCTGTGCAACTTAGATGTCTAACTTATTGATCCAGGCTTGAGGATGATGTTGTGAGCTACACATGCATTCTACTTCTAAGAGTCATCCACACGATCCCACGAATTATGATCAGAAGTCTTGATACAGAAAATCAACATAGTATGCTAGTACTATGCTGATCCTTCTTTAACGGTCGATCTAATACTTTCTTCTTCTGAATTTAGACTCTTCCAAAGATAAAAAAAAGGAGGAGAGATTATTTATTTGACACACTCTCAAATAATCTCAAAAAGGAGGAAGAGAGATGAACAAGACAACCCTAGAAGAAGACCCTCTTCTTCTTCTCTATTCTCTCACCTAGACACCTAGATTGATGTCTAAGAAAACCCTACACTCTAATACTCTTTCTCTCTAATTTTCATGTGCCCCAAAGGTCTCTCAATATTCTAGAATGTATCCAAAAAATAGTCTAAAATTCATCCCATATAGAGAGATACGGAGGAGTCATTGTTGGGTCAAACTCTTAGACTAGGAAAGACCAAAATAGGCAACTAGTTAGGGCGCCCAACACTTGGATGCCCCCACCTTTCTTTTTGGCATGGACCACCTATATTTGTCACACAAAACTCCTCTAATTCCCATGAAAATTTCAGATAAAAACAAGGAGTATAGATGGCAAAAGGGAGGAGGAATTTTGATTGCAACAAACTCTATCAAATAGAGTTTGATTTCAAAACAACTCTCCAAATTTGACTTGGTCCATTAACCACTTGCCATGTAAGAAAGAAGAGAGGGAGTTGGGTGCATGTGAAGGCCTGAGTGAAAGGGATTTCCATAAAAAAATCCTAAAAAATAGGCATGGGGGCATGGGATATAGGTGGTGCAAGATGAATGGATCCTAGTCTTACTAGGATTTCATGTTTGACAAACATGGTTTCTCAAATCAAATCAAACCAAAATTAATTCAACCCAATTAAATTAGGTCCTAAAAAAATTAAAAACTTAATTAATTTATATTAAATTAGATTTAATTTTTTAATCAAATTAAAAAATTGGATTGATCCAAGTCCTAGTTGAACTAGGACTAGTTCTTCCTTGCACTTGGCTTATCCAATAAACTAATTAGATTTGATCCAATCAAGCCCAAACTAAATTTAATTAAATTATATTTAATTAGATTTAATCTAAATTCTCTGGCTTAATTAAATTAAGTCAATTAGCAATCAAATTGCTAATCAATCCTCTTACAACACTTGCACTAGGTTAAACATTAATTGTATTGATCGTTTAACCTTAGAACAATTCTTAATTACTGATCAACCATTCAAACGGATTATGAACTCTAATGTGTATGACCTCATAGGTTCGAACCTAAGTCAGTAGCATAGTAACAAATTATTATACCAATCGAAGTAACCATCTAGCAATGGTACTCGACTGTCGTATAGGTTGAATGTGTAGAACAATATCTTTAGAACTCATGTAGATATAGTTTCCATATAATTCCTCCTCTTGATCAAAATGCTCATAGGATACCTCAGAGTTCAACTATCAGCTCTAATCAGGCTATCGATATTGTATTTCAAAGTATCAAATCCATCTGATGGATTATCCTGACTAAGATTTTGCTATATTGAAATATAGTGATACATTTTTCTCCAACTCTTGAAGTGGTCAATTCCATCTTGATCACACACTGACTTTGCAAGTACTTGACTATGCTTAAAAGTCTTTCATTACTAAATTAAAAATTTAGTTAGTCCAGTACCAAAGCACAGTGAGTTGCTTGTAAGTCACTGAGATGATCTCAAGTCTAAGGGATATTAATATCTTTATCCAATCAGAGACATTCTCGATAGCAAAATGCTTTAGAGTTGGTCACATTCAGTGATGATGTACCCCTACATCTTATCTAAATGCCATACCAGTATCTTCACACTCCTTGGTTAAGAGGACAACCAACCTATATGGCATATAATGATCTATGCTCAATGACACTATCATCCTAATTAACAGCTTATCATTTGATTGTGAACAGTTTTAAGAACTAATCGATAAATCCTCTCTTTATTGAACCTAAATAGTCCTAAGGACTTCATCACAATAATGGAGTTCATTAGAAGATGAAAACTTATGATCAAAATACCAAAAAATATATTTTATTAATTAATAAATTAATTATATTTATAAAATAGCTTAACCATCAATAGACTGATGATTAGCTTTGGAACATATTTTTCAATAATTTCTACTTATCTTAAAGCCACCCGGCACAGTATCTAATATCCATCTTCGACTTGTGGTTGTCAAATTCCTTTATCGCTAGGGCTTTAGTGAAAGAGTCCACCAGGTTCTTCTTTTCATCGATCTTTCGAAGGTCGAAGTCATCTCGATCCATGATCTTCTGGATCAGATGAAAGCAATGCAGAATGTACTTCATCTGCTAGTATACCTTTGGTTTCTTTGCCTGAGCTATGGCACCAATGCTGTCGCAGTAGAGCAAGACCAGACCATCTAAAAGGATGCTACTCCGAGCTCGGTGATAAACTTTCTCAACCACACAGCTTCTTTCACGACATCTGATGCTACGATGTATTCTACTTCGCAAACAAAGTCTGCCATAGTATACTGTTTGGAACTCTTCGAATAGATGACTCTATTATTTAAAGTAAAGATTTATCTCAACATGCTTCTATTGTCAACATGGTCAGATTGAAAGCTGAAGTCTGTAAACTTTACAAGTTTCAGATCTAACTCATCATAAACCAACCATTGGTCTTTAGTATTTCACAAATACTTAAGGATGGCTTTAACCACTCTTCAATGATTTTCTCTAGGGTCAGACTGGTATCTACTCACTATTCCTAGTGAGTATGCCACATCTAATCTCGTACATATCATGACGTACATGATAGATCCAACTGCTGAAGCATATGGGACTCTACTTATACGCTCTCTCTCTCTTTAGGAGTTATCAGACAATCCTTCTTAGAGAGAAAAATTTTATGGCCTATGAGAGATAGTCCTTTTTGAAATTCTTCATGCTGAACCTTTTCAGCATAGTATCTATATACATGGATTGGGATAATTCAAGCATCTTCTTAGATCTATCTATATAGATCTTCATTTTCAGAATGTAGGATGCTTCATCCAAGTCCATGAAGAACTGTGATGACAACTAGACTTTTATTCCCTACAGTGTGAAAATGTCATTTTTGATTAAGAGAATGTCATCCACGTACAAGATAAGGAATACCACTGCTGGACCATTTGCCCACTTATAAATGTAGGGCTCTTCTCCATTCTTAATGAAGCCATACATTTTGATCACCTTATCAAAATGCATGTTCCAACTCTAAGATGCTTGCTTCAATCCATAAATGGATCTCTAAAGCTTGCACATCTTAGACTCATCTATGAATGTGAATCCCGCAGGTTGTATCATATACATCTCTTCGATCAGCTCTCCATTTAGGAAAGCTATCTTCACATCCATTTGCTGGATCTCATAGTTTAGATGGACAGCTATCGCAAGCATTATTCAAATGAATTTGAGAATTATCATAGAAAAGAACATCTTGTCATAGTCAATACCATAATATTGATGATATCCCTTGGCAACTAGATGGACTTTATAGGTCTCCACCTTTTCATCTGTGCCCTTTTTCCTTTTGAAGATCCATTTACACCTAATGGATTTAACCCCTTCAGGTGGGTCAACCAATATCCACATATCATTGACCTTCATGGACTCCATTTCAGATTTCATGGCCTCAAGTCATTTCTCAGAATCAAATCTCTGCATAGCATCCATATAGGTGATTGGATCCTCATCGTTCTCATCGAGTTTGATGGGATCGCTGTCTTGGACCAAAAAATCATAGTATTTGTCCGACTAATATGGTACTCCACTGGATCGTCTTAATGATGCAGGTATATTAGACTCAAATATGATCTTATCAAATTCTACTCAGGTTTAGTTATAGGTGTCGGTCTTTCTACATGTTGAACTTCATCAAGTTCAATCTTAGAGGCAACAGTTCCTTTACCAAGGAACTCTTTTTCTAAAAAGATTGCTTTAAAGCTGATGAACACCTTTTGTTCTTTAGCATGGTAGAAATAGTACCCTTACTTTCTTTGGGATATCCTATAAACATACACTTATCAGACCGAGGTCCAAGCTTATCTGTATGCAAATATTTGATATAGGCCAGACATCTCCAAATCCATAGGTGAGAGAGTATAGGCCTACACCCAGTCCATATCTCATATGAAATTTTTATGATAGATTTACTTGGTATATTATTCAATATATAACATGCAATCTCAAGAGCATAACTCCAAAATGAAATAGGCAGACTAGCATACCCCATCATGGATCGAACCATGTTTAACAAGGTTCAATTTCTCCTTTCTGATGCACCATTATGCTGTGATGTTCCTGAGGAGTCTACTATGAGAGAATCCTATTCTCTCCTAGATATGTCAAGAACTCACTAGATAAATATTCACCTCCTCGATCTGATCGAAGAATTTTAATACTCTTTTCAGTTTATTTTTCTACTTAACTTTAAAAATTTTTAAATATTTTAAATAAATTTGACTTATATTTCATCAGATAGATATATCCATACCTGGATAGATCATCTATAAAAGTAATGAAGTAAAAATATCCATCTTTGGCACCTGTGCTCATTAGTCCACATACATCGGTATGTACAAGATCTAAGAGCTCAGTGGCTCTCTCACTTTTTCTAGTAAAAGGTGACTTGATCATTTTTCTAAGAAGATAGGACTCACTGGTTGGAAGTAATTCACAATCACTAACTTCAAAGATTTTCTCTTGGATCAATCTATTTATCATATTCTTATTAATGTGACCTAGCCTACAGTGTTATAGGTAGATATTAGAGACATTATCTAATCTATGATATTTTTAAGAAGTGTACATTATACTTACAGGCTGTGATAAAATGTAAATATCATTTCTTTGTTGTTCTTACATTATTGTAATATCATTCATAATGATATTACAATAATCTTTTTTTATAGATAAATGATAATCATCTTTGGCCAAAAGGCTAATAGAGATTATATTCATCAGAAAGAAAGAACAATAATGACATTCATTTAAAGAAACAATATTTGTATTGAGAATAAGTTGAACTATTCCCATAGCTATAACTGAAACAGACCTTCCATCTCCAACATTAAGGAATCATTCATTATTTTTAAATCTTCTACTAATTTGAAGTTCTTGCAACATATTACAAATATGAACTGGACTTTCGGTATCCAATATCTAAGTAGAAGTATCACAAATAAAAAAATTATAAGGTATTATCATATAACATCCTTGATCAGCAACTACTTGCTCATCTCTCTTATTTAGCTTGTTGGGATCATGGAAATCAAGATACGGAGGACAGTTCCTCTTCCAATGCTCCTACTATTTATAGTGGAAGCATTCTGCCTGATCTAGGTTATTCTTGGATCTTATGTTTAAATTAGGCATAGAGGCCCCAGTACAGACCACTTCATGCTATTGAACAATATTTAACTTTCAATACTTATTTTCGAAGTTGGATCCCATAAGTTTATCATTGTCTAATAGTGAATGAAGCAACTGTGGTTTGGATTTAACTGGATAAAGGATAACCAAAAGTCTAATTAGTAATTGATTCATTAAATCTAAAGATTTGAACTTTAATCAAAAGATTCTCCTACTATTTTATTCAAATTGATAGCCTCTACCTCCATTTCGAGGAATTATCTTAATTTCTTAGTGGATATTAGAATCCACATAGACTACACACAAGCCTAACTATGGTTGGTCAATCCATGTACATCTAAGAATAGGTTTATAATCAATTATTTCTTCAAATAATTTTTAGTAATTTAACTTTGCCCTAGGTATCTTTTCAGTAGGCTAGGGCCTTCACTGAAAGTCTCTATTAGATCCAACCAGTAACATGATCATACTTGGTCCATCTAACTAATGAATGATTAAGCCCAACTATGGTTGGTTATCCTAATCACCATTCAGAGAGACGCGGTAAAGAAATCATATTATGAATAATAATTCCATTAGCGGATAAGCACCAGGCCTATGAGCCTCCAATGATTATCCAACTAATAGACCCATGATCATCCACTTAATGGGAGGCTATGATCTAGTTATCATCATAACTATTTCATTTTAAGGATCTAATAATTTTAAAAAATTTTAATTTAAGAAAAAGAGAAGGTCAGATGAACCAGCTTATCATGATCCTCCCACTAGCTTCACTAAGTCAGCTTAAGGAAGACCATTAATAAGCTAGTCAAGGAGCACCTAAATCAATCACACTGATTTACCTAACTGACATGGGTCAGCTCGAATAGTCAAGTGATCCGATCAAAACTTTTCACCAAGAGGTCAAGTAAGTTCAATTAGTTGGAGGGTCTGCCAAAGCTTGCCTTAAACACCATAAAAAATGGTCAGGTAAGCGGGCTGCCAATTAAAGACCACCAATCTAGTTTATCTTAGACACCACCTAATTTAATTAGTCTTGATTAGATCAACCTTACAGTTCATGCTAGACCGCATAGCCAAGAATCAAGTCCATCTTGGATCTCGTTAAAGATATGGACTTGACCAACTACAATTATTATAATTGATCTAGAGAATCCTTGACCTAATCTAAGATAATAATTAATTAGATTTAGTTAATTCTCTAATTAAGTCCATTCTTTAATCTAATCCTAGGTCTAACCCAATTAATGAACCTAATTCCCACTAACTTATTTAACCTAATGTGTTATGATTTGTCTTAGGATCTTCAATTCACAATCTTAGATCCTAATCAAATAACTTCTTAATTCTTAATTAAGTTTTGGACTGAGGATTGAGATTTGGCTTTTCAAAAATAATTTTTATATTTATAAAATATTTTTATAATATGGTTCTACCAACCAAGTTACATGTTTGATACATAATCAATATGCAAGTAAGATAAGCATGAAACTACTTTAGATCTAATCTAAATAGGTTTATGTAATTAAAACAGTTTCAACTCTAATCAATCATAAATTATCTTAGATCAAATCTAACATATTTATGATGATTAAAATTAAATTAAAATATTTTTAATTAAATCTTAAAATCTCTTAAATCTAATATAAAATTTTATGATCAATATTTTAGATCAGTGCATATTAGGACAATCTTTCTATTGTAAGGGATAAACCTTATAGTAGGATAACCTTATAGCAGTCCATGCAATCTAAAATTTTTATTTTTAGATCTAAAATTATTTTAAATCTAGTAAATTATAAATAAAATTAGATCATATCTAACAAATTTATGATAAGAAGTAGATCTACATGAACTAGGACAACCTCTCCAATGTAAGGGATAAACCTTACAGTAAAATAATCTTATAGCAGTTTGTGTGATCATGATTTTTAATTTTAGATTTAATAATTAGATTATAAATTAGATTTAATCTAAGAAATAATCTAAACATGCATACATAATCATGTAATAATCAACCTAGGCTCTGATACTAATTGAAGGAACTAGATCTAGAATTTTAGGACTAGATCTTGAAACTTTTTCAAGATCAGATAGCAGAAGGCTAAAATTAATCAAAATTAATTTTAAATATCAAAGAATATCCTAGATCTATAATTTTATTATATGATTATGGTATGACATTAAATCAAAAATTAAATATAAGGAGGAAAATATGTTGATCACATCAACATGCATCTACACTACATCTAATGCAGGTATGAAAAATAGTTCAAATCTATTATCTGTGCAAGTTAGATATTCTAACTTATTGATCCAAACTTGAGAATGATGTTGCGAGCCACACACGCATTCAGCCTCTAGGAGTCATCCACATGAATCCATGAATCATAATCAGAAGTTCTGATGCAGAAAATCAGCACAGTATGCTAGTACTATGCTGATCCTTCTTTGACAGTTGATTTAGTACTTTCTTCTTCTAAATTTAGACTCTTCCAAAGATGAGAGAAATGAGGAGAGATTACTGATCTGAGATACTCTCAAATAATTTTAAAAAGGAGGAAGAGAGATGAACAAGACAATCCTAGAAGAAGACCCTCTTCTTCTTCTCTATTCTCTCACCTAGAAACCTAGATTAGTGTCTATGAAAATCCCACACCCATATACTCTTTCTTCCTGATTTTCACATGCCCCAAAGGTCTCTTAATGGTCTAGAATGTGTCCAAAAATCAATCAAAATTTATCCTATATAGAGAGATATAGAGGAGTCCTTGTTGGGTCAAACTCTTAGACTAGGAAAGACCAAAATAGGCAACTAGTTAGGGCACCCAACACTTAGATGCCCCCTTCTTTCTTTTTGGGGTGGACCACCTATATTTGTTGCATAAAACTTCTCTAATTTCCATGAAAATTCTAGAGAAAAATAAGAAGTATAGGCAGCAAAAGGGAGGAGGAATTTTGATTGCAACAAACTCTATCAAATAGAGTTTGATTTCAAAACAAGTCTCCAAATTTGACTTAGTCCATTAACCACTTGCCATGTAAGAAAGAAGGGAGGGAACTGGGTGCTCGTGAAGGCCTGAGAGAAAGGGTTTTTCATGAAAATATCCTAAAAAATAGGCATGGGGGCATGGGATATAGGTGGCGCAAGATGAATGGATCCTAGTCTTACTAGGATTCCATGTTTGACTTGGTCAAATATGGTTTCTCAAATCAAATTAAATTAGAATTAATTCAATCTAATTAAATTAAATCTTAAATAAATTAAGAACTTAATTAAATTAGATTAAATTAAATTTAATTTTGATTTAATTTTTTAATCAAATTAAAAAATTGGGTTGATCCAAGTTCTAGTTGAACGAGGACTAGTTCTTTCTTGCACTTGGCTTATCCAATAAACCAATTAGACTTGATCTAATCAAGCCCAAACTAAATCTAATTAAATCATATTTAATTAGATTAAATTTTAATCCTCTGACTTAATCAAATTAAGCTAATTAGCAATCAAATTGCTAGTCAAACCTCCTACAATACTTACACTAGGTTAAACATCAATCGTATTAATCGTTTAACCTTAGAACGATTCTTAATTATTAATCAACCATCCAATTGGATAGTGAACTCTAATGTGTGTGACCTCATAGGTTTGGACCTAAGTCGATAATATTGTAATAAATTTTTAAACCAATCGAAGTAACCATCTAGTAATGATACCGGACAATCGGATAAGTCGAATATATAGAACAACATCCTTAGAACCCATGTGGATATAGTTTTCATATAATTCATCTCCTTGACCAAAATGCTTGTAGGATACCTCAGAGTTCAACTATCAACTCTAATCAGACTGTCCACATTATATTTTAAAATATCAAATCCATCTAATGGATTATCCTGGCCAAGGTTTTGCTATATTAAAAAATTATGAGGATTTATGGTGCTCCCAAGCCTTGGGAGGCTATGAAAGGAGTCAGTGTGTGGGCTCCGAGGATTCCAGTAGCTTGGTTGGTGTTTTAAAAACCTGAGACACAAAATGAAGCAAGAAACCAAAGTTGAAGAATCAAGACTGTAGAAAGAAGATTTTCTATAGATTAGCTAGCTCAATCTAAAACTGGATCAACTAAGTCTCAGAGCATAGGCAAAATAGAAAGCTGCGCATTTGGGACTGCTGGCACGACATAAAATTAGGTTGGCTCAGTTTCAGACTAAGTCAACCTAATGGAACTTAGCCGCCTCAGTGCTGAGACTGAGCCGACTTAGTGCACGGGTAGAGTTATGCGAGGGTCTGATTTGGGATAGAGTCTGGGTTGATTCTAAGGGTCTTAAGGCCTAGTTTGAGAGGTCTTAAGTGGGCTAATTCATGTATGGGTTGGGTCTAGATCCAGAGGATGAGAACATGGGAGACATGGGTGTACATGGGCTCGGTGAGTGCTTTCATGTATTGGGCTAGCTGGGGAGTCTTTTGGTCGGACTTAATGGCTATGTATAAATACATAGGTTGCATTAGGATTTTCAAGGTTGGAATCAATACAGATCTTTTGTCCCTCAACTCTCTTCTTCTCTTCTTTCTAGAGTTGCCGCCCTAGGGTTCTTAAAGAAGACCTAGAAAAGGGGGGCATCTCCCTCAAGTCCAAGGAGGAAGGTGCCCCATCATAGATCCAAGTGGAGGATCGATGGTTTACTGCCTATAGAGAATATCATACGTTCCTTCAGATCCATGCTAAAGATCAGGAGCTTCCGCAACATGGTATCGGAGCTTGTGATGCCAAGGATGATTGACATTCGAGCGATATCATCGAACATCAATACGTATCAGGAAGAGGTAATGCCAGTTGGTGCGCTTACATCTGGTATTAGAGCTAGGTTATGCCTGAAATGTTGTGGACGACATCTGGTATCAGAGCCTGATGGTACATGGAAGTGAAGAAGAAGTTGTACAAGGTGAAAACAAAAATCTGCATAAGGATTCTACTATATGTCTCAAATCTACCTTATTATTGCTTTGGTTTGGCCAACTAGGAGTAGCGAGTTGAAGGTGGAGGTTGAGAGGATTAACGGAAAGGGATTTTTTTAGGGTGGAAGGATTTGGTGCATGATTTGCTGATCGATCTTGATGGAAAGATCGGGATGTATGATGGTTATGTGACCGGCAGGGAGCGCTGGAGTGCTGCAGTAGCGCTTTCCTAGAGATGCAGGACTGAGAGAGGCTCGACAATGTAGCAGTCAAGGGAGGTATCTCAGTAGAGAGCATCAGAGTTTTTTAGGAAGATGGGCAGTGTAGGACTGTTGAAGAAAGGTTTTTCAAGGGGTAATGGTCGAAGAAAGGCTGAAGAAGTGACTATACATCCTTCGGTGTCTGAAAGATGGGAAAGTAGTCAGAAATATATTCAACAGTTCGACTAGAGCATGGATTTGCAAAGCCTTGGGAGTGATGAAAATGGATGATCCATGGAGGTCCAGCAAGTCAGGGCTGGATGGCTATAGAGCAGTATAGAGACGAGTCAGAGAGCATTGGAGTGCTGCAAGAGTGCTACCCTGAAGGCACAGGGGTTGAGAGAGGCTCGATGGTGCCACAGTCGAGGAGTGTATCACAGTAGAGAGTGTCGGGGGCTTCTTAGGAAAATTGAAAGTAGACTCAGGAAGAGTCAGGAGGTCTCAGGGAGCGCCAAGAGCTCTCAAGCAGTCGGAAGTATCGTGGATCAGGTTTCTTCTGTAGGAGCATCAGGAAGAGTCATAGTTCAGGTAGAGGATGGTTCTCCAGGTGCAACTAAAGTGATAGCTGGTATAGGGGCAGAAGAGAAGGACTATGGTGGAATTTCCTAGGATTCAGTTGTTGAATTCAGAAGAGTTGGATGAGCTCTTGGGTTTCGAAGGTGCCCGCGGGTTGCGGAGGTATCCAAGACAACTTCGAAGAGAGCCGCGGAGCATAGAGGGTTCGAAGGGGCAGCGACGGTGTTCGAGGTGCAGTGGCAGGCTCAGCAATGCAGCATTGAGTGATTGGCCTCAAGGGACTCGGTGATAGAGTTGACTTCTACAGCATCAGATGGAGCTTCGTAGTGGTGGCTTCACAAGTGGAGAGAAAATTTGGCATGAGTTTAGAATACCAATGATGCACAGTTTCAAGTGAAGCGGCATTTGCAGATGGACAGGCATAGCTCTGAGGAGATCATGTCAGATGGTACAGCATGTGCTGGTGCAAAAATGCTATAGGTTCTCCAGAAAAGTTTAGAGAAAATGATGCAGGTGTTAAGCAGAAGGGATCCTACAATTTCAGGATGATCCCAAGAAGCAAGCATAGGTCTTCAGCGATGGAGGCGGTCATCCCAAAGGCCTCAAGGGTGCATAATAGTTGAAGAGGATTGGCAGAGGTGATATTTACATAGGTGTTGTCGAGTGCGCAGGGATAGTAAGATCGTGCAGGAGGGCATTACCGAGGGATTTGCCAAGGCTTGGAAGCACCAAGATGGAGATTGTGAGGATCTATGGTGCTCCCAAGCCTTAGGAGCCCACGAGAGGAGTCAGGGTGTTGGCTCTAGGGACCAGTAGCTTGGTTGGTGCTTCAAAAACCTGGGACACAAGGTGAAGCAAGGAATCAAAGCCAAAAAATCAAGACCGCAGAAAGAAGATTTTTTATAGGTTAGCCGGTTCAGTCCAAAATTGGGTTGGCTAAGTCTCAGAGCATAAGCAAAATAGGGAGCTACGCATTCGGGACTGCTGGCATGGCACAGAACTAGGCCGGCTTAGTTTTAGATTGAGCCAACCCAGTGGAACTTAGCTGACTCAATGCTGAGAATGAGCCGGCTCAGTGCACGGGCAGAGTTACATGAGGATCTATTTTGGGCTAGGGTCTAGGTTGATCCTAGGGATCTTAAGGCCTGGTTTGAGAGGTCTTAAGGGAGTTAATTCATGTATGGGTCGGGTCTAGATCCATAGGATGAGAATATGGGAGATATGGGTATACATAGACTTGATGAGTGCTTTCATGTATTGGGTTAGCCAGGAAGCTTTTTGGTTCAGCCTAATGGCTATGTATAAATACACAGGTTGAATTAGGATTTTCAAGGTTGAAATCAATACAGACATTTTCTCCCTCAACTCTCTTCTTCTCTTCTCTCTAGAGTTGCCACCCTAGGGTTCTTGAAGAAGGCCTAGAAAAAGGGGACGTCTCTGTTCAGCCCAAGGAGGGAGGCATCCCATCATAGATCTAGGTGGAGGATTGATGGCTTGCTGTCCATAGAGAATGTCATAGGTTTTTTTAGGTCCGTGCTAAAGATCAGGGACTTCCGCAATATGGTATTGGGGCTTGTGATGCCAAGGATGATTGGCATTCGAGCAATATCATAGAATATCAATTGGTATCAGGAAGAGGTGATGCCAGTTGGTGCGCTTACAAAAATATAGTGATACATTCTTCTCTAACTCTTGGAGTGGTCAATTTCATCTTGATCATGTACCGATTTTGCAAGTACTTGACTATGCTCAAAAGCTTTTCATTACTGAATTAGAAATTCAGTTAGTCCAGTACCAAAGCACAGTGAGTTGCTTGCAAGTTACTTAAGTGATCTCAGGTCTAAGGGACATTTATACCTATATCCCATCAAAGATATTTTCGATAGTAGAATGCTCTAGAGTTGGTCACGTTCAATGACGATGTACCCCAACATCTCACCTATATGCCATATCAGGATCTTCACACTCCTTGGTTAAAAAGATAACTAACCTATATGGCATACAGCGATCTATGCTTGATAGACGTTGTCATTCTAATTAATAGCCTATTATTTGATCGTGAACAGTTTTGAAGGACTAATCAATAAATCCTTTCTTTATCGAATCTAAATAGTCCTAAGGACTTCATCACAATAATGGAATTTGTTAGAAGATGAAAACTTATGATGAAAATATCAAAAAATATATTTTATTAATTAATAAATTAATTATATTTATAAAATAGCTCAATCGTCAATAGATTAATGATTGGCTTTGGGATACATATTTAAATACTTAGTTCCAAGGCTTTAGCAAATGGGTCGGTCAAGTTCTCTTTTTTCGTCGATCTTTTAAAAATTAACGTCATCCTAATCTAAAATCTAAGATGATAGCGATGCAAAGTATGCTGGTCTTATGGTGTATCTTTGATTTTTTAGCCTGAGCTATGGCTCCAATGCTACATTAAGATTGGACCATCGATCGAAGGTGCCTCTCCTAGCTTGCTAATGAACTTATGCCACCACACAGCCTATATGGTAGCATCAGATGCCACGATGTACTCTACATCACTATCAAAATAGGCTGCAGTATTCTACTTAAAATTTTTTCACCAGATTGCTCCTTTTATATTGAGTAAATTCATGATCTGACACTCTCCTACTGTCATCTTTGTTTGACTAGAAATTGGAATCACAATATTCCATAAGTTTTATGTCAGTTTCTCCATATATGAGTTACTGGATCTTAGTATTTCTCAAATACTTAAGAATTATCTATACAATCTTCTAATGGTTCTTGATGCATGCTAATCTATCGTTATGGCAAGTGCACCAGTCGATCAAGTAATAAAATATGTTTGTAGAGTATCGTCCCTAGAGGATTGAAAAAATAAGTACTAAAAAATATTTTTCTAGACTTTATTTAGAGAATTGATTTATAAGTATTAAAAAATAAGAATAAATAAAAAATAATTAATAATTTGCAAGAAGATAGAGAGGGTATGATTATTAGGGTTGAATTCAAGAGCGATAGGTTACTAAGAAAATTGGTTCACCAACTCGATCAATACAATATTCAGCTAATTAGGTTAATTTTGTTTCATGTGATGGTGGAGTTTTCTAAGATATTCACTACTCTTTGGTCCAAGCATAGAAAAACTACCAATATTTATTAACCATCCTTTGGTCCAGATGTAATTTAAATAAATATCGATGCTTTAAATTTTATAAAATCCTCTAATTAAAATACACTGCATCCAAAGTGTACTAAAATTTCTGCATGTATATGAATCTTAAATTGATTCAAAATACAAGGTATATAAATCAAGAAGTAATAACATAGACGTACCTGATCCGTATCATCTATGTTCATCAAATAAATTAGAAGATAGCCAATAATCTAAAAGTATTAAGAATAGATATATACTTCTCATGAATAAAATATAAAATTTAAAATAAATCATACTGAAATTGCATCAAAAAGACTGGCTACACCTTAGCCTTATTTAAAGAAATTTAGTTCATGATAAAAAAAATAAAAATAGCAAATAAAATAAAAAGCATGAGAAAATCAAAATAAATAATTACTTGTTGCTAAATTTTGTCATCCATTGCTCTTGGCATGGAGAATTTGATGAAGGAGAGAGCTGCTTGCTTGATCTTGAAGAAAAAAATAAATAAAGAAGAAAGAAAGAAAGAAAAATAAAATAAACACTCTCTCTAAACCTCTCCCTATTCCTCTCTCTCTATTCTCTATTTTTTTCTCTATCTCCCAAGTTCTCTTTTCCTTGGCAGCAATAGAGCCTTAAATAGGCTAGAGTCTTTTACAAGAAGTTTTATGAAGAAGTCCTTTTAAAACTAGGATAAAAACTCCTTTTGTTGGTCGGATAGAAGTTTTCTGGTGGCGAAACACAAGTCTTGAATCTCTAGCTATTGGATAGGCATCAAATGGCTCAAAAATCACTAAAAAATTCATCTTAAAACCTAGATTAAGTCAAATTAAATAGCATCCATCGGATCATTGCTGATGATCATGTTTGGGTCATTGGATCATGCCTCTGTAGCTTATTTAAAATCGAGAATCGCCGCCAGCCGTTGGATCCTGATCGAGAGCCAGATCAGCCATCCGTCAGTGCCTCGATATCATCAGTTAGATCAAAACCCAGCCATCAGCAACCATCAATCTCGCCTTGGGCTTGGGTAGACTGGTTGCGAGTCGGGTCTTGCATGGATCACCGACTTCTTCGCTAATCCCATCGTGCGCTGCTGTGTGAAATTCCTAAAATGCCCCACCCAGTGCACTATTCCGATTCATGGTGGCTTGCAAAAAATTCTGACATCAACAGGGCATTAGTAGTTCAAGCAGGCGGTCGGGTCGGACCGGTTGAGCCAATTTTTTGAACTAATTTGGTCTGGACTAGCCGGCTTTAAATATATATATTTTTTTAATTTTTTTTTTTCTTTTGAAAATTGATTTCGGGGCCAATTGATCTCCATTTTGCTTAAAATTTATTTTGTTTGAACTAGAAAATTAAGCTATTCACATTGGTCACCTTCTTTCCTATATAAGATCAATAAAAATATTAAATTTTTAAAAATAAATTAATTTATTTTATAATTTAATATTTTATTATTATATTTATAATACTTATCACATCCTCCAATTTAATCATTGCTAGTTTCTTAGCAATGCTTTATTTAATATCATGTTTCAATAGGATTCTCCATCACAAAGATAAATTTAGGTTTATTCAAAAAATTTTGAAAGCACTACTAACTCAGTATTAAGTTTCAGAAGCAAATTTTATAGTCAGTATAATCAAAAACTTTCTTATAGTACATCTAAAAATTTATAGCACTTGTGTTCATGAAGACTAAGCATTTAGGTGTTTACTTAAAGAACAAAAGTATCTTCTTTTATCATCTATTTTGATTAATTTTCTATACACTTTCAAGTTAAGATCATGAATTAATTTAGCTTTCACATTGCCTCATTTTTTTTTTTTTTATGCTGAGCATCCCGGCCTTTCCTCCACCATTTGACGTGAATCTTCATACTTGACTTAGGTGCAGCGGTCCAGTTATTAAGCTTCAGGCAATCCACATATACTCTATATTTTGTACTTTTATTTGGTAGGTAGTTTTTTTTTTTTAATTTAAGTTTTTTTATTGGAATGTATATTAATCATCAATTTTCTGTGATAATTGAATCCTTAGTTGGCCTTATAATCAACACCTACTTTGCCTTGTTAGTGTGCATATGCAATTAGAAGTGCTAATAGTCTTTACGTGACCTAAGTAGGCTGCTAAAAGTCTGACCAACTAATCTGTCTCTTAACTCACTACATTCATTAGCAAATACTTCTAACTTTTATTACTTTTTCTAGTCTATCTTACTCAAGATTTTCTTTAATTATTTTTTTTAATAAAAAAATTTTTTATCCTCCAACTTATTCTATATTATCTCAATAGAAAAAAAAATAAAAGATGTAATAAGGGACAAGAGAGAATAAACCTGATTTATTAGTTCAGACTGGTTCTTTGAAGCTTTGAAATTTAGCTTGAGCTCTCATTTGATCTTTTTCTGCAAAATTGAAAACACACACCAAAGCAATAAAAGAGCAACAAAAATTTACTAGAAAAGAAAAAAAAATGATCAAAATTAAAAGAAAAAAAATAACCTATCTAGTAGTTCTGATTTATAGTCTTTAGCTTGACTTTCTTGAAGCTCTAAGCTGGATCAATCCGGTGCTATTTCAAAAGGTATACTTACATTTTTAGCTACACCCTCTTCTGATTGGATAGTATGAGTTGCACTAGGATCCTCAAACCTATTTTCTAAAGAATACTATGTATTGATTTATCAATAATATCAATTCAAAAATAATTTTGATTATCTTTAGAATGCTTAATATCTTTAAAAATATTAAAGATAACATGTTCATCTTGGACTCTAAGAATTAATTTTTCTTGTTGAACATCTATTAAAGCTCCTTTAGTAGCTAAAAAAGATCTTCCTAAGAAAAGGGGTACATTAATATCTTCTTTCATATCAAGCACAATAAAATCAATAGAAAAAATAAATTTATTTACCTTTACTAAGACATCCTCCATTATACTTCTTGGATATTTAATGAATCTATTAGCTAACTGAAGGGTGATAGTGGTAGGCTTCGATTCTCCTAAACCCAGCTTTCTGAAAATAGAGAAAGGCATGAGATTAATACTTGCTTTTAAATCACATAAAACTTTATCAAAACTATAATTACCAATAATGCAAGGGATAGTAAAATTTTCTGGATCTTTTAGCTTCTATGGTAATTTATTTTGAAGTATTGCTGAGCATTCTTCATTCAAATAATTCTCTAATGCTCCTTCAGCTTCTTCTCATTGGTTAGGATTTCTTTAAGAAACTTAGCAAACCTAGGCATCTGAGTGATAGCATCTACAAAAAAAATATTAATATATAAATTCTTTAAAATATTAAAAAAATTAGAAAACTTCTTATCTGGATGTCATATTTATCTCTCTGGGAATGATAGTGGTGGCTCATAGGGCTCCACATTTGGATCAATAAATTTTATACGAGGGGACCATCCATCTGCTAGTTGTTTTGGTAACTGATGAATTTTGGTTGGTTATTTTATAGCTTCTTCTTTAGTCTTTTTGTCCTGATGTGGCTCCTCCAGCTCTTTACCACTTCTTAGGATGATGACATTAACTTGCTCCCTTGGATTGATCTCCATGTTGCTAGGCAAGGATCCCTATGGTCTCTCGAAGATTATTTTGGCCAATTGACCTACTTGCATCTCTAAGTTTCGAATAGCTGCTGCATGGTCTTGCCTAAGCTTGGATTCTAAGTTTCAAATGGCAGCTTCTTGATTCTAAATAAATTTGGTCTCCAAGTTTCTCATAGTTGTTTCTTGATTTTGCATAAATTTAATCATTAGCTTCTCCATGTTGGACTTCTTTTCAGATACTTGGAATCCTGCGGGTGGTTGCTATGCTACATTTTGATTGCTTCATAAAAAGTTTGGATGCTGCCTCCACCACTAGTTGTATATGTTGGAGTATGGATTATTTTGCTGAGGCCTAAAAATTTACCAAGATAGTTAGCTATATCAGGAGCTTTAGCAAAGGGATTACCTATTTGGCAGTTGCTTGTATCATGTCCTCCTCCACATAGCTCGCATGTGATACTTTGTACATGCATAAATGCTCCTTTCATGTTGTTGAGTTTAGTCCGAAGAGCTACAATCTTGACTGTCAAAATTGGGATGCTATCTATTCCATGTACAACTACTGGTCTCCTCGGCATCATGTGATCAGTTTGCCACTGGTAGCTATTTGATGCCATCTCATCAATTAGATCAAAGGCTTTCTCCTCTATTCGATTAATAGTACCTCCTACTACTGCATCAATCATAGAACGATTAGTAGAAGATAAATCATTATAAAAAGTTTATACTTGAAGCCATATGGGTAATTGATGATATGGACATCTCCTCAGCAGTTCTTTAAAATGCTCCCAAGCCTCATATAGTGTCTCCATCTTCATCTACACAAAAGAAGTAATATCATTTTGCATCTTTGCAGTCTTGGAAGGTAGAAAGCATTTGGATAAGAATTTTTGGGCTAGGGCATCCCAAGTAGTGATAGAACCTACAGAAAGAGAATGAAGCCAACTTTTAGCTTTATTCCATAAAAAAAAAATAGCCTTAATTTAATAGCATCATCCGACATTCCATTAATTTTGAAGATATCATAGAGTTTAAGAAAATTAAAAATATGGGCATTCAGACCATCCTACACGTGTCTACTAAATTGGATAGTTGATTGAATCATCTGGATCATCACCAATTTTATTTCAAAATTATTTGCTCTCACAGGCGGTCTCCTAATGCTCAAAATTACATCAGCTACAGATGGTGTGATATAATCATTTAATAGATGATGTGCCACTCGAATGACTTTTTATCATCCCTCTGTTGCCATATCTAATTCCAGATTGATGTCGTTAGGGTCTTCGACTACCATGTTTCTTTTTTGATTTAGTCTTCTAATTGTCCTTTCTATTTTTGAATCAAAAGGTAGTAGGTCACTATGTATGGTGCATGTCATGCACTGAACGCAAACCTAAAAATAAAATAAAAAGAAAACTTAAAAATAAAATTCTAAAGTAAAGAAAGGATCAAATTTTTAATATTATTTTAGACACAATCTCCGATAACAGCATCAAAAACTTGATGCATGCAAATCTATCGCTATGGCAAGTGCACTAGTCGATCAAATAATAAAGTGTATGAGTAAAGTATCATCCCTAGAGGATTAAAAAATAAGTACCAAAAAATTTTTTCCTAAGATTTATTTAGAGAATTGATTTATAAGAAATAAAAAAAATAAGAAGAAATAAAGAAATAATTAATAAATTGCAAGAAGATAGAGAGGGTATAATTATTAGGGTTGAAATCAAGAGTGATATGTTACTAAGGCAATGGGTTCACCAACTTAGTCAATATATATTCAAGTCATTAAGTTAATTTTATTTCATGTGATGGTGGAGTCTCCTAGGATATTCACTATCCTTTGGTCCAGGTGTAGCAAAACTATCAATATTTATTAACTACCCTTTGATCCAGATGTAATTTAAATAAATATCAATGCATTAATTTTTATTAAATTCTCTAATTAAAATATGCTGCATCCAAAGCATATTAAAATTTTCATATGCATATGAATCTCAAATTGATTCAAAATACAAGGTATATAAATTAAGAAGCAATAACATAGACGTACTTGGTCCATATCATCTATGTTCATCAAATCAATTAAAAGATTGTTAATAATCTAAAAGTATTAAGAATGAATTTATATACTCCTCATGAATAAAATATAAAATTAACAATAAATCATACTGAATATTATATCAAAAAGAGTGACTACACCTTAGCCTTAGTAAAAGAAATTTAATTCATGGTAAAAGGAACAAAAATAGTAAATAAAATAAAAAGCATGAGAAAATCTAAATAAATAATTGCTTGTTGTTGAATTTTGTCATTCATTGCTCTTAGCGTGGAGAATTTGATAAAGAAGAGAGCTGCTTGCTTGATCTTAAAGAAAAGAAAAAAATAAAGAAGAAAGAAAGAAAGAAAAATAAAATAAAAACTCTCTCTAAACCTTTCCCTGTTCCTCCCTCTCTATTCTTTGTTTTTTTCTTTATCTCCCAGGTTCTCTTTTCCTTGGTAGCAATAGAGCCCTAATAGGCTAGATTCTTTTATGAGAAGTTTTGGGAAGAAGTCTGTTTAAAACTAGTATAAAAACTCCCTAAGTTAGTTGGATAGAAGTTTTCTGGTGGCAAAACACAAGTCTTGAATCCATGGCCATTGGATAGGCATCAAATGGCTCAAAAATCACTAAAAAATTCATCTTAAAATCCATATTAAGTTGAATTAAATAGCATCCATTTGATCATCGCTGATGATTGCATTTGGACTATTGGATCATGCCTCTGTAGCTTATTTAAAACCAGGAATCGCCGCTACCTGTTGGATCTTGACCAGGAGCCAAATCAGCCATCCATCAGTGCCTCGATATCATCCATTAGATCAAAACCCAACTATCAGCAACCATCGATCTCGCCCTAGGCCTGGGTAGATCGGTCATGAGCCAGGTCTTGCATGGATCGCTGACTTCTCCACCAATTCCATCGTGCGTTGTTGATAAACATCATAAATTTATTAATAAAAGTATTAATTTATTAATTAATTTATATTAATTTTTAAAAATTAATAATTAATTTATATATAATTTTTGAAAAATTCATATTTTTATTAATTAAAAAATTAATTAAAAAATAATAAAAAATAATAAAAATTAAAAAATAAAATTTTATTATCAATAGAAAGAGCTCATTTTTCTGATCACAACGAAATAAATTTCAAGTAAAACGGAGCTAAAATGGAAAAGATATGAATTTTGAAAGATATAAAATAAATAAAAATTAAATAAAAAAAAGAAAACGGCTCAGCCGGCTCCGTAAGCCGAGCCACCAAGCCAAGCCAAGCCATCAAGCCGACTCAGCCGTTGAAGCCATCAGCCGGTCCACGATCTAGGCGTGGACCGCCAGCTCAGCAAATTCCGGCGAATCAGAGATTGCCACGTGGTGGACCTAGACCCCTTAAGGGTCTACAGAAATTTATCGCGGCTCACAAGGGTAATTTAGTCTTTTCGTCCGACAACAGCGGCGCTGATTGGTTGCGGTGTGCGGTGCGGCCGGTCCACGCGGTCCATGGGAACAGTTATTGTGCGATCGGACGGATGTGGTTGTTTGCGGTCAGGATCGGACGGCTGTGGTTGCTTCCGAATTTTATTCAGATACAAACATCACGCGGATCACCATCGGACGGCAGCGCTCGATCCAGGCGATGATCCGACGGTCCAGAATGCTGCCGGCGGTGATCAAGACTCCCGAAGCGCGATTTGCGGCCAGATTTCCTCGATCAAGCGCGATCCAACGGCCAGAATTTAATCCGACCCGATCTGAGCTTATCTGCATCCGATTTTGATGATTTTTGGACCGTTGGATTCCTATTGAACGGCTGGATTTTATCAGATTTATCAGAGTCATATCAGAGCTATTTTGATTCAAATTTTATCCAAATTTGTTTGTATTTTGATGATTACAAAGGCATTAGTCCCATATTGCCTTTAGAAAAAATATCCAGCCCTCCTAGCTCTATAAAAAGGACCCCAGGCCATCAGAAATTAACATCTCCGATCAAGGTGAAGCTTTGGTACAGGGCGAAGCCAGGCTATGGGTTAAAGGCTGCTTCGAAGCAACGGGTGCCGAGAAGAAGAGCCGAGCTTCTACACCATCTTTCTGCCAATGCCGATCCAAGATCAGAGATCAGGCTATTTTATTTTATTTTTTTTTTTTAAATTTTATGTATTTAAATTCTAAAATTTTAATTAATAAAAATTTTATTTTTGCATTTTAATTTCTTGCTTTTTAATTTTTATTGTAATTTAATTTCTGCACTTTAAATTATTGCTTTGCAAGTAGATGCTAAGATCTAACTAGTAGATCTTAGTACCAAGTTTAAATTCCTGCACCTTTTAATTTTTGCTTTTAATTTTCCGACTTCACTTTTGATCCCAAAACTCTTCTTTTTTTTTTTTTCTTTTAAAAAATCAAAGATTTCAAATCTAAAAACACTACCTTCCCTGTGGATTCGACCCGACTCACTACTATCTACGCATTTTTTAATGATTTTAAGAAGTCGGATTAAACTGATAAACACGGTGTCTTAACGACAACATCGCGTTCCTATCAAGTTTTTGGCGCCGTTGCCGGGGAAGGAATAGATGCTATTTTTTTCTTTGATTTCTTTGATTTTTTTTGTAAATTAATTATATTTTTTTAATATTTCTTACTAATTTTTTTTTATTTATTTTGTAGAAAAAAAAAGGAGAAAACGAAGAAAGCATCTAATTTTGGTAAGATCAATCCTAACCCTAGTCCTCTTTTCTTTTTATTTATTTATTTATTTATTTTATTTTTAAATTAATTTAAAAAAATATCCATTTAAACCTAATTAAAAATCTCATGATAAGATTAGAAATCCCTAACTGCTTTAGAGCATGCATCATATTAGTTTTATTTTTATTTTTTATTTTTTTTTTGGTGATTGCTGGAGGCAAGGTAAGCCTTTCAGAATTTAATTAGTTGCATGCATCTAGTTTAAATTGCATAAAACCCTTTGATTGAATTTTTTTTTTTTTTCGTGCATATTCATATTAAATCAAATTAAGGGCACAACCCAATTAAACAAGATAAGGTGGGGATTTGATCACCCTTCCTTAGCCCACAAACAACCAACCAGCATCCTGCATTGACCTAAGCCTTTAATTTTAAAATCAATTAGACATCAACCCTAGGAACTCGAGCTCAATAGGATAAGGAATCCTAAGAGTTGAACCGGGTTAGGATAAGTCAATTTGACTGGTGTCTAGGAAAGTGGTTCAGGGACGACTTGGGCCCGAAGGAAGGTGGTTTCTAATTGGTTCCGTTCGCTTACCTGGCCAAGCATAATTGGTGTCTAAGGCAAGCAACGGGGGGACTCCCACTCCCACCGACCTTACACTTACCTGGCTAGTTGATTGGCTAATCCTACACTTGGAGGGCTTGAAGGTGACCTTGGCAGTTAGGAGCTGTCTAGATCTAGGATAACCCTTAGTCAGGATTGATTGACCAACTTGATTGCTAACCAACATTAAATCTAATTAAACCTAATTCTTCTCTTTCTTCTTAGTTCTAGGACTCCTTAGGACCTCTTCTTTAGAACTCTTTTTCTTTCTTCTTCCTTTCTCCTCTAAAAATAAAATAAAATAAAATAAAAATTAAACTAACTAAAAATTAATAATTAAATTAAATTAAATTAAATTAAAATTAATAAATAAAAATAATTAAAAAAAATTAATTTTTAATATAATAAAATAATAATAATAATAATAAATAAAAAAAATATTCTAAAAATTTTTAAACCATACATTAGGGTTACACTAATACATGCATGGTAGGAAATCGCTTTTTCTGATTTAGTTGAACTTAATTGAATGGTTGATTCACATTAAACATAATAATCAAATGGCTAATATGAAATCTAATAGTCCAAAAATTAGATAAAGTTGACCTTCTTGATCAGAAAATAGATCAACTCCTAACCCTAGGTCAACAATCTCCTCACAATTCAATCATCTTCTAATTATCAGGAGAGTTATTCAATCTATGCTAGTCCAACCCATCATGTAAGTGAATATCCTATGACTGCACAGTTTCCATATTTTATCCAAGAACAAGTTCAAGCTACTCAAGGATACTCCAAATTGATTAATGACCCATTTTCAAATTCATATAATTCAGATTGGAGTAACTTTAATTTTTCTTGGACATCCCAACAGACTCAGGCTCAGACCCAAATTTCACTTGAGCAAAATTATCAAAATTATGCCTATAATAATGGTCAGCCTAGTCAGTTTAACCAGCCATCATATTATAATCAGCCTTCATACCCACCTCCTCAACAGACCAATCTAGCTGATGATAGATTTAACCAACTTCAACAATTAATTCTAACTCAACAGCAATCTATCGCCAGACTAGAAGCTCAAATAGGATAATTAGTTGAGTCTAACATGAGGAGAGAACTAGATCAACTACCGAACCTACCAATTTCAAATAACCCACCTAATGACCACCAACCACCTGGATTAAATTATCAATCTAATGTTTCATCTAAGAATCTTCCAATTTGAGAATACCAAAGTAATTCCTGAACTTAAAAGCTATAGGATTCTTATGGACCCATACCAAGACCAGGTGAGAGAGGCTAGTACTGATGCTAGCCAAAATAAAAATTTAGAGGAACTTGGTTAGTACTGAGACTAACCACATAGAAGAACCCAAGCCAGGAATTAGTACTGATGCTAGTTCCAGTTTAAATGAGATAGAAATAAGGGAAAAAGAGAATAGATGATTTACCCGAGACTTATAAACCTAATGTCCTATTCCCTTCAACCCTAGAAGCTGGTTCTTCTTATAAAAATCAAAAGGCATGTAATGAAATGTCAATGGAGTTGTTTAAGCAAGGATCACATTAATTTACCTCCAGAATTAAAACCGCCTTTAGTCACCATTCCAGCACCCATTGAATCAAACTTAACTCCTAAAACTCCATTCATGAGCATTTTAGAAGAACAAATAGGAGAAATTCTTAATAAACATGGGTCTGAGAATGGAATCATAAATTATATCCCTAAAAATTAACAAAGAATATATCAATAATGGGATTAAAAATCAACTTTCTGAGATTGGCAATCCAAAACCATTGGAATTTGTCAATCCAATATTCGACACAGGATAGTGAGCTGCATTGTGTCTGGCTGAAGACGGTAAACTTAGCGCTTGTTGGGAGGCAACCCAATATTTAGTTTTTATCTAATTTATTTTTTTAGTTTATTTTTTTAGGATAATTTGAATAAGTTGGAGGGAGAGCTCAAATTTTTAAAGACATGTGCTGGATCAAAAAAAATAAATATATATATATATATATATATATATATATATATATATATATATATATATATATATATATATATACTGAGTTAGGTGTATTCTTCCATTTTTTTTTATTACATCCTTTATTTTTTCTTCTCCATTGAGGACAATGTCGATTAAGTTGGGGGGAGAGAAAAATAAAAATTTTTTTAAAAAAATTTTAAGTCCTCGAAAAAGTTAGTATTTAGTATTTAGATACTTGATTATGCTTAAGAATCGAATTAAACTAAGCATTTTAAAAAAAAATTGATGCACAGATTAGAGAATCTATGAGATATTGAGGAATCAAGTATTAAGAAAATTCAATAAAGAGTTAAGTCCAGAACATAAAAATTTTTTTTTGGAGCATTTCTAATTATTTCTACTAGCATCAAAGAAAAGTCTACTTTTTATAGGCTTGTGTAGGGTAACTATACGTTTCTTCATATAAAAATTTATTTTAATAAAATAGTTTCCAAGTACTTCTCACTGAGTAACCGGGCCTCTTTGCCTAAGCAAGCATTGAGTTTCGCGTCAAAAGGTGGGAAGGGCAAAGAAGCTCGTTGTAAAGCTAGTCTTAACTCGTAGCCTATTTGATTCGAGCTAGTAAGCCCGAGGGGTATTCTATACCTAGTGCCCTAAAGCCAACTGGTTTGGGAGTCATTGGCCCAAGACTCGCTACATGGATCAAATAGAAAGCTTAAGGAGTTAAGACACTCAATAGTGGTACAACGTTAAAAAAAAAAAAAAAAAAAAAAAAAAAAAAAGGTTTCCCACCGAGTAACCGGGTCCCGTTGCCTAAGTAAGCAATGATATTCGCATCAAAAAGTGGGCAATGTGAAAATAAAAATTAATAAATGAAGGATGGAAGTAGCAATACACCTGCCTATATGAAAGTTTAGACAAATCAGAGATAAAAGTGGAATAATTTAGAAAAAGTTCTGAAAAATTTAATGTTCTTTACTTAATTTTTCTATTGATAAGTATTAATACCCCAATGATATATCTCATTTAAGCTCTACTGAATATCAATGGCCATTTTGAAAATTGCTTAGGTAAAATTCGAAACTCTAAAGTTAAAAGGTATTTAAAACTAAATTCTTTCTTTACTCGAGGACGAGCAAAGCTTAAGTTGGGGGGTGTGATAAGTATCATAAATTCATCAATAAAAGTATTAATTTATTAATTAATTTATATTAATTTTTAAGAATTAATAATCAATTTATATATAATTTTTGAAAAATTCATATTTTTATTAATTAAAAAATTAATTAAAAAATAATAAAAATTAATAAAAATTAAAAAATAAAATTTTATTATCAATAGAAAGAGCTCATTTTTTTGATCACAACGAAATAAATTTCAAGTAAAACGGAGCTAAAATGGAAAAGATATGAATTTTGAAAGATATAAAATAAATAAAAATTAAATAAAAAAAAGAAAACGGCTCAGCCGGCTCCGTAAGCCGAGCCACCAAGCCAAGCCAAGCCATCAAGCCGACTCAGCCGTTGAAGCCATCAGCCGGTCCACGATCTAGGCGTGGACCGCCAGCTCAGCAAATTCCGGCGAATCAGAGATTGCCACGTGGTGGACCTAGACCCCTTAAGGGTCTACAGAAATTTATCGCGGCTCACAAGGGTAATTTAGTCTTTTCGTCCGACAACAGCGGCGCTGATTGGTTGCGGTGTGCGGTGCGGCCGGTCCACGCGGTCCATGGGAACAGTTATTGCGCGATCGGACGGATGTGGTTGTTTGCGGTCAGGATCGGACGGCTGTGGTTGCTTCCGAATTTTATTCAGATACAAACATCACGCGGATCACCATCGGACGGCAGCGCTCGATCCAGGCGATGATCCGACGGTCCAGAATGCTGCCGGCGGTGATCAAGACTCCCGAAGCATGATTTGCGGCCAGATTTCCTCGATCAAGCGCGATCCAACGGCCAGAATTTAATCCGACCCGATCTGAGCTTATCTGCATCCGATTTTGATGATTTTTGGACCGTTGGATTCCTATTGAATGGCTGGATTTTATCAGATTTATCAGAGTCATATCAGAGCTATTTTGATTCAAATTTTATCCAAATTTCTTTGTATTTTGATGATTACAAAGGCTATTAGTCCCATATTGCCTTTAGAAAAAATATCCAGCCCTCCTAGCTCTATAAAAAGGACCCCAGGCCATCAAAAATCAATATCTCCGATCAAGGTGAAGCTTTGGTACAGGGCGAAGCCAGGCTATGGGTTAAAGGCTGCTTCGAAGCAACGGGTGCCGAGAAGAAGAGCCGAGCTTCTACACCATCTTTCTGCCAATGCCGATCCAAGATCAGAGATCAGGCTATTTTATTTTATTTTTTTCTTTTTAAATTTTATGTATTTAAATTCTAAAATTTTAATTAATAAAAATTTTATTTTTGCATTTTAATTTCTTACTTTTTATTGTAATTTAATTTCTGCACTTTAAATTATTGCTTTACAAGTAGATGCTAAGATCTAACTAGTAGATCTTAGTACCAAGTTTAAATTCTTGCACCTTTTAATTTTTGCTTTTTATTTTCCGACTTCACTTTTGATCCCAAAACTCTTCTTTTTTTCTTTTTCTTTTAAAAATCAAAGATTTCAAATCTAAAAACACTACCTTCCCTGTGGATTCGACCCAACTCATTGCTATCTACGCATTTTTTAAATTATTTTAAGAAGTCGGATTAAACTAATAAACACGGTGTCTTAACGACGACATCGCGTTCCTATCAACTGTCAAGTGAAATCCCCAAATGCCTAGCCCAGCACACTATTCTGATCATGGTGGCTCGCAAAAAATTCTGACGTCAGTAGGGCATCAATGATTCAGGCAGGCGGTTGGGCCAGGCCAGCTGAGCCAATTTTTTGAACCAGTTTGGTCTGGACCAACCGGCTTAAAATATATTTTAAAAAAAATTTTCTTTTTCTTTGAAAATTGATTTCAGGGCCAATTGAACTTCATTTTGTTTGAAATTTATTTTGTTTGAACTAGAAAATTAAGCTCTTCATATTAGTGGCTTTTTTTCCTACATAAGATCAATAAAAATATTAAATTCTTAAAATAAATTAATTTATTTTATAATATAATACTTTTATTATTATATTTATGACACTTATCAGTTTTCACTTGAATCAAACTGGTATCTACTCACTATCTTAGTAAGTATGCCATATCTAGTCTCATATATGGATTAGGACAGTCCAAGCATCCTTTTAAATCTATCTGTATAGATCTTTATTCCTAGGATAAAGGATGCTTCTTCCAAATTCTACATGGAGATATAAGATGATAGCTAAACCTTTACTCCTTGTAATACTGGAATGTCATTCCTAATTAAGAGAATATCATCTGCAGACAACACAAGGAATAATATTATAGAACTTTTTGCCCACTTACAAATATAGGATTCTTCTTCATTCATAATGAAGACATACATTCAAAATGCATGTTTCTAACTTTGAGATGATAGCCAAATGGGTTTTCTAGGTCTCCACCTTTTCGTCTACACTACTCTGATCTTTTTGAAACATCATTTGCACCCAATGGGTTTTGTCCCTTCAAGTGGATCAACTAGTGTTCATATACTATTGATCTTCATGGACTTCAATTTAGATTTCATGGCTCCAAGACACTTCTCAGAGTCAAACCTCTGCATGGCATTCGTATAGGTGATCGGATCCTTATTATTTTCATTGAGTTCAACAGGATCGTCGTTCTGGATCTAGATATCAAAGTATCTATCCGACTAGCACAGTACTCTATCAAATCTTTTTAATGGTGCCTCTTTAATGGGCTCCAAGATTGATCTAATCTAATCCGATTCTATAGGTTCACTAGATTGTGTTAATTCATTCTACTAGTCAAACTTTCTCAAGTTCAACTTAACTAACATCAATTCCATACCTAATGACCTTTTTTCCCAAAAATAATGCCCTACTATCGACGAACATCATATGTTCTTCAGTATGGTAGAACTAATAATCCCAAGTTTTCTTGGGGTATTCTATAAACATACACCTATAGGACCAGGATCCAAGTTTAACTATATGCAAATGTTTGATGTAGACCAACAACCCCAAGCTTGAAGGTGAGAGAATCTAAATCTATAGCCGAACCATATTCTATATGGAGTCTTTATGATAGATTTACTTGAAACATTATTTAGAGTAAAATAAATAGTCCAAAGAGCATAACCCTAAAATGAAACAATCAGACTAGTAAATCTCACCATGGATCAAACTATGTCCAACAAAGTTGGATTTCTCCTTTTTGATAAACCATTGTGTTCCAGGAGGAGTTCACTATGAGAAAATCTTATTCTCTTCAAGATATGTCAAAAAGTCACTGGATAAGTATTCACGTACTCAATCTAATCGAAGAGTTCTAATACCTTTTCCAGTTTATTTTTCTACTTCATTATAGAACCGTTTGAATGTTTTAAATGATTCAGGCTAGATGTATCCATACCTAGGTCATCTATAAACATAATGAAATATTGACATCCTTCTTTGGCACTTGAGTTCATAGGTCCACATACATCACTATGTATGAGACTTAGAATTAAAGAAAAAACTGCTTTTTCTACCACAGGATCGTTTAATCTGACCAAATCTGTAGAAAATATTTTAAAATTTTTTTATAGAGTCTAATTAGATTAGAGAGTTTTTTGACTTGATTTTAATGATCTGATATTAAATCTAAAATTAAAAATTAAATTTGATATAAACTTTGTACCTGATTGGGTAATCTAATTATCCTACCGATGATCTGTGAAAGCTCTGGATTCTAGATTAAGCCACGCACGTGTCTGGCCTCTACTGAAGTCCACTCAGGATGGATCTAGAAGTACTCTCCTCCTAAAATTGATCACCAAAAATCAGATCTGAATTTGATTTTGTAAAGCCTTCAAATCAACTAATGAAGGCAGCGCGCTAATCTCACGAATGCCGTCTCTTTCCATGAAACCTTTGCACTAATTTCTATGGATCTTCTCTTGAAGTCTTGGCCCAACCTTTGGTCATGGAGAAGAAGAAGAGAAGGGGCATGGAGAAAGAGGGGACAGTAGCAAGTGGGGGCTTGGGGCATGGAGCAACAACTCTAAGAAATCCTAGGGCACAGGGTCTCTTAAATAGAGCCCTGCGTAAGAGACCCTGCGCCACCTCAGTGTTCCAATCAATCAAGCAACCAATTGCTTGATTTGTTTTTGATTTTTTGACAAATTTTCCACACCAATATTCATCAGAATTTCTGTCTTAAATATTTCATATAATGCCTTACAAAATAGGTAGGGAGAAGGAATGGAAGTTTGGTGTGCAATGGATTCTTCCTTCTCTCTTAGAGTTTGATCTCTATCAAACCTCTTTGACTAGTCAAATTTGAAATTTGACCAAGTCAAAGCCTCTCCACTTTGGGTGCATGCCTAGGGGGATGTCCACCCTCTCCATGCCATACCAAAAAGTGGGGACACATGCCCCTAGAAAAACTTTAGGGGGCGTGCACCCCTGATCCCTTCTTTCTTACCATAGGGTCAACCTTTGACCCTGATTTGTGATAGAAAAAGGTAGGTGATCAGAAATGGCAGGTGACCAAAAATGGTAGATGTTGTCCTAAAATCATCTGATAAATTTAGACAATCCTATTTTGACCTGGACAAGTTTCAGTCAGGGTTTCGATTAAGATGAACCAAAAAGACTATAAAAGGAGAATGTTAGGTTTAATCATGTGCTAGCATGATTTTCTTGAACCTAATTGGATCTAATCCAAATCAATTAAACTAACTCGATCCAATTAATCACAACCAGACTCAAATTCTTGTATGTGTGACCCAGTTAGGTTCAATTTCATATGGTAATGAGATATGTATCATGATCTCTATCATTGACATCATTGAAACATCTTTCGATAGATCAAAACTTTTTTGATTCATACAATTGGAATGATCGATCATCAAGATCATTCTAATTGCTCCCAAAATCCACCAATGACACCTAGCAGCATATGGTGGCAATCCATCAGAACTAAAAGTGAACCTCTTAGTGCAACTATCTATGTGAATCGATTCTACTATCATGAGTCCCGACAGGATTAGGGTTTAAGGTAAACTCATCAAAACCCAACATCCGTCATATGAATGAGTCATTCAATTTGAGTCCGATGTGAAATCCTAATAGAATACTCTTTTCTATTATATCACACTGCCATGACTATAGGCTTAAGGACTCGATCTTATGATCATCATAGGACTACTCCTTTACTACCAAGGTTGATAGATTCTATCTTGGTGCAATCCAGTTCCTATAATGAACATGCTATAGCCAACATGCACTTCAAGATTTTGAATGGCTAGGAGATCGAGTTATGGTGCAGTCAGACTATAACACACTCAAGGTGAACTATCGATGCACCTCAAATCAAAGAATCTTACACATAACTGCAACATCGTCAGTCATTGATGAGAAGGTAGACTTCCTTATGACTTCTCGAGGTGATCACGCTCAGTGCCCTCATTCTCTAGCGAGTATCTATACTTTCTCTTTGGTGTCTCCACACCATAAACACAAGACTCATCTATCCTAAGGAAGAGATCGTACACCAATCTTTCGGATTGATCACCATCCTCATGACGATCTTACGGTTCGAAGCAGTTTATGAGTTAATTATGAAAATTTACGTCTTAAATTTTTAACTCTTGAAAATATGAATTATCATTATCATTAACTCAAAGGATGTATCATAGACACTTTTAAATACACACTATAATAGAAAAATAATTTTTTTATTAATTTATAGTCAAAATTATAAAATTTTTCTTAGAAGTATATTATAAGTGTCAGCCAATTTGGCTTCTAGGGCACACATCTAACAAACTCCCACTTGACCTAAAGCTAATTGGCTACAAATCTAAGTTCCATCTTTTGAAGGTGGGCTTCGATCTTCTGCTGACCTAAAAGCTTCATCAGTGGATCTATCATGTTGTCCACGAAGTTGACTCTCTTGACCTCGATGTAATCCTTCTCAAGATAATCACGGTTGAGATGAAATCGCCACTCGATGTGCTTGGAATTCTAGTGAGACCTCGACTCCTTAGCCAAAGCTATGGCATCATTATTATTGCAGTATAGAGGAACGACATCCAATGGCATCACTTCAAGCTTTGTGGCAACTTCTTGTACCAAAATGCCTCATTTGCAGCTTTCGATGCAGCGATGTACTCTGTTTCCATGGTGGAATCCGCTATCATGGTCTACTTAGAACTCTTTCAGCTGATAACACCATCATTGCATATAAATAGACTATCGGATATCAACTTTCGATCATCTATATCAGACATAAAGTCTGAGTTTGTATAATCCTGGACCTAGAGTGCTTTATTACCAAAAATTAAGAACATATCCTTAGTCCTTCTCAAGTACTTAAGGATATACTTCATAGAAGTCCAGTACTCTACAACTAGATTCGATTGATACCTGCTTGTGACACTCACAGCATGGGCTATATCAGGTCGTGTACATAGCACGACATACATGAGACTTTCTATTGCAGAAGCATAAGGAACTTGCTTATGCGTTCAATCTCCTTAGGTGTGCCAGGGCACATCTTTTTGGAGATAAATACCATATCTTAAAGGTACTAATCTCCTCTTGGAGTTTTTCATGCTAAACCTCTTCAACACCTCCTCTATGTATATCTTCTATAAGAGACCCAGCATCCTATTCAGTCTATCCCTATAGACCTTAATTTCTAGAATAAAGGATTCCTCTCCTAGGTCTTTCATAGAAAATTCTTTTGATAACTATATTTTGACCGTAGTCTATATAAGAATATCATTCCCAATAAGGAGGATGTCATCCACGTACAGTACAAGGAAGACAATAGCGCTCCCACTAATATTTTTGAACATACATGGCTTCTTTTCATTTTTGATGAATCCAAATGATTTGATCACATTATTGAAATGAGCATTCTAGCTCTGAGATACTTGCTTAAGTCCATAGATGGACCTTTGCAGCTTGCAGACCTTGTGATCAGCATCATTGGATATAAAATCTAGCGGCTGTTCCATATAGATATTTTTCTCAAGATATTCATTTAAGAATATTGTTCTTATGTCCATCTGCCATATTTTATAATCGAAATAGGTTGCAACAGCAATCAGTGTGTGGATGGATTTAAGCATGGCTACTAGCGAGAAGGTATCCTGATAGTCAATGCCTTCGCGCTGACTATACCCTTTTGCCACTAATCTAGTCTTGAATGTCTCCATATTTTCATCTACACCTATCTTTCTCTTATAGATCCATTTACATCCAATAGGTACTATACCTTCAAGTAGATCTACCAAGATCCAGACTTGGTTCAATCGCATTGAGTCAATCTCTGACTTCATTACTTCTAACCATTTCTCGGAGTCGATATCTGATATCTTCTCATCATAGATTTTAGGATCATCACTATGAACCCCATTTCTCATGAGAAATATTTTCTCTACATCTTCTGAAATAATGCCTAAATATCTTTTAAGAGGATGAAAAATTCTATTTGATCTATAAGGTAGAGGAGGTTGTAATTGAACTGGATCAATCTGATTAGGTTCCATAGGTTCCTTAGCTCATTGCTCTTGGGAGACTTTCTCCTCAAGCCTTATTTGTCTTTCGATACCACCATCTTCGATAAATTTTTTTTCAAGAAAGATGGCATGTCGACTCACAATCATATTGTAATCTTTAGGAAGATAGAAATAATATCCTAATGACCCTTTAGGATATCCTATAAAACGAGCTCTAAAGGACCTAGACTTTAACTTGTCCGCCTGCTGTTTCTTGACATGAGTCGAATAATCCCAAATTTTGAGATGACTTAGACTTGGTTTCTTATCATGCCATATCTCATATGGTGTGGTAAGAACAATTTTAGAGGAAATTCTATTCCATAAGTAAATTATGATCATTAGATTATGTTTCCAAAAAGAATCAGAAAGGTTCATGAAGCTCATCATGGATCGAACCATATCTAATAGGATCCAATTCCTCCATTCTAAAATCTCATTAAATTGAGGTGTTCTAGGTGGAGTCTATTAAGAGACTATGCCATTTTTCTTAAGATAGTCTAAAAATTTCTGACTAAGGTATTCACCTCCTCGATCTGATCGAAGAATCTTAATGAATTTTTTAATTTGCTTTTCTACTTCATGTCTGAATTTCTTAAACTTTTTAAAGACTTCAGACTTGTGTCGCATCAAATACACATACCCGTACAGAGATAGATCATCGATAAAGATGATGAAGCAGACATAATTGCCTCTGATCGATATATCAAATGGATCGCACATATCTATGTGTACCAGGACAAGAAGGTTTATGACCCTTTTCCCATGTCCTATGAAAGAAAGCTTGATTATTTTGCCATGAAGGCATGATTCATAAATTGGATATGACTCGAAAGTCAACGGACTCAATAGTTCGAATTTCTTCAATTTGTTAACCCTATCTTCCGCTATATGACCTAGCCTCAAGTGCCATAGATACTTATCATTTAAACTATCTTTAGATTGCTTTAGTCCTACGGCATTCATGTTTTGCTCGACATTTAACATAGATACATCAATATGCAATTGATAGAGATCATTAATTAAGAATCCACTTGCAATTTTATTTCTTTCAAAAAGAATAGTACAGTGGTCTTTAAGAAAGTTAATAACATAACCTTCATATGCTAAACAAGAAATAGAAATATTTCTACTTGCTGCAGGTACAAAATAATAGTTCCTAAGAATCAAATCTAAACCAGATGGTAGTCGAAGAGGATAGGTTCCCACGACCATAGTAGCAACTCTTGCTTCATTTTTTATGTGCAGGATCATCTCACCATCCCTCAGTCTCCTGCTCTCCTCAAGATCCTACATGAAAGTGTACAAATGAGCACTAGATCCAGAGCCAAGCACCTAACTAGATGTAGAAGAAATCATTAAGTTAGATTCAATCACAAGCATACCTCCAAAAGGACCTACCTCCTTCTTATTTTTTAGGATGGTCAAGTATAAAGGACAGTTCCACTTTCAATGGCCATTAAAATTATAATGAAAATACTTTTCTTTGTCGATGGCCTTCTTCTTCGGCTTTCCCTTCTTCTTCTTTCCATCTTCCATCTTCTGCTTCTTCGTGGTCTTCTTCTTCTTTTCAAAAGATTTTTTTTTAAAAGAAGTCCACTCCACAGCAAGTACTGAGCTCTTTGAATCTTTCATAAAGAGCTCAGTAGTAACCAGCATGTTCATAAGTTTAGCCAATGTATTTTGAAGTTTATGCATATGATAGTTCATGATAAACTGTCCACATGCATCAATCAAGGATTGCAAAATTATATCGATCTGCAAGTTTTTGTCCAACTTGACATCGAGCTTCTCAAGCTTCTCTAAGTTCTTAATTATCATCAAATAATGATCTTGGACCGACTGTCCATCATGCATTTGAGCCTTAAAAAGTTTTTTAGTGACTTGATATTTGGTTGCATGACTCTATTCACCAAACAACTCTTACAGGTGAACCAACATTTGGTGGCTAGTCTTTATATCTTCATGTTGGCACTGGAACTCATCAGACATCGAGCCCAACATATAATGCCTAGCTTTGTTATCTTCATCTATCCACTTTTCAGAGACGCTCTCTGTTTAGTGGATGGATAGGCTGATAAAATGGAAGGATCCTATTCCAACACATGAGTCAATTTCTCAGAACCCAAAATAATTTTAAAGTTTCGAAGCCAATCCTTGTAGTTGGGTCTGGTCAGTCTATGGATATCCAGGATACGGGCTAATAGATTGGATGCAGATATTTTTCTATAGAGAGTCAAAGTTTCTAGTTAGATTTTATAATTAGACTTAATCAACTTGTTTAGAGATTTTATTTTTAAATAAATTTGACCCCACTATTTTCTTAGATCCCTATACTTTCTTGGCATAGATGCAAAATCTTCACGATTAATGATTTCTAGTGGATGGTGCAATCCCACCGACTAGCTCACCACCTCACCTAATAATTATTGATGATGGATCAATCGATGAGTGGACAACTCTTGTCCAATGATTCTCTAATCAAGGTGTACCAATACTTAGTCTTTAATTCATGAATCTCATCGTATCCAAAATATTGATCCAATCTTTAGTTAAGTCAGACCTACTACTTGCACGAATTGGATTTCTGATTGGATCTCTCACCATATCCAAAATATTGAGTCCAATCCATAGCATCCAATGCCTAATAGACATAGTTGCATCTTTTTGGTGTAACTGAATCACTATATCTAGCCAAGAATAATCAATGCCGGGAAGAGCCCGTACATCTACAATAGTGGAAGACCTTAGACTTAATATTTTCTTAGAGAGATTTAATTTAGGTCTTTTTAAACTTGACTTGACTTAGTCATAATAATTATGACTAACCTAGTGGCATAGATTGACTCGAATTGTTAGCCATCAGAACTGAATCGACACAAATGGTCAAGTAAGTGAGATTGGTGGAAGGGATATATTATTAACTCAATAAGAACATATTTAGGTCGAGTAGCTTCTAATTAAAAATTAGTCGATCATATCTACCAGACTTACCTTAGATATCAAATTATCGAATCAAAACCAATCGGGTTAGCTTACAATCTAGGCTCGAACCATGAAGCCAAATCAAGTCTTGAGTTGATCAAGTCACATCTCAATGTGATTCAACCTTGATCCAAACTTAATCCTATTAGACTGGTCAAATCTAAGCTTTCTTTGATCTCACCTAACCAACTCTTGATTCGGTTTGATCAACCGCTAGACCTAATTGAGCTACCCAAGCCCAAATCCAATTTATTAAGATATCTTAGATTTTAAAATTTATAATTTTAGATCTAATTAGTTTTATAATCTTAATTCTTAATTAAGTTTGGGTTCATAATCAGAAACATGCAAAAATCCTAGAATTTTAGGACCTAGAATTTTATAAAAAAATAAATTTTTGATTTTTGATTAACGACAAACGCACAGCATCTCTACATGCCATAAGAGCACCGCATCAAATGGAAGGAAAGAACCTTTAAATCCTACTTTGCTCTTATGACCAGATGGCCAAGAAAAATGCCTTAATCAGAAATAATTACTATACTATAAAATAATAAATCTATAACATATATCTCATATAAAGTCATAGATCTAAACATGCACGTTCTGTATAAATCTCATGTATCAATCATTAAATTCTAAATGCATGCTTTTAGATCTGATATATCACATATAATATCTAAAAAATAAATTTTATATTGATCATATCAAAATAAAATCTATTCTAGATAAATCATAGAACTATTCTATAACTAGTCTAGGCATGCTTCATTCATATCTCATATAAAAATTAAAAATTTTATTTTTTATTTTTAAATCTGATTATGATATTTATAACATTAAAAAATAGAAGTATGAAGATCTAAAAAAAATTTTGATCATATCAAAAGGTAATTAGCACTACACTATACATAGAATAATTCTAAACCTAGTCTAGATATGCATCTCATACAAGATTGATATGAATCTAAAAATATTTAATCATTTTGATTTCAGATCTAATCACATCTGATGTGATATCTAAAATTTTTAATATCATATTATAGATTATAATAAAAATTAGATCTAAAATAGATTTGAAGAACTGCTAATGTAGCTCTAATACCAGTTGAAGAAAAAATTACTTTTTTCGCCATAGGATCGATCTAATCTAACTAGATCTGTAGAAAATATTTCAAAAAATTTTCTACAAAGTATAATCAGATTAGAAAATTTTTTGATCTAATTTTAATGATTTAATATTAAATTTAAAATTAAAAATTAAATTAGATATAAACTTTGTACCTGATTTGGTAATCTGATTATCCTGCCAATGATCTGTAGAAGCTTTGGATTCTGGATTAAGCCATACATGTGCCTGGCCTCTACCGGAGTCCACTTGGGCTAGATCTAGAAGTTCTTTTCTTCTAGATCTGATCACCAAAAATTAAATCTAAATTTAATTTTGTAAAGCCTTCAAATCAACTAATGAAGGCAGTGCGCTCGTCTCACGAACATCATCTCTTTCCTTGAAACCTTTGCACCAATTTCTATGGATCTTCTCTTGGAACCTTGGCCCATCCTTTGGGCATAGAGAAGAAGAGCAGGAGGGGCATGGAGAAACAGGGGACGATAGCAAGTGGGGGCTTGGGGCATGGAGCAACAACTCTAAGAAACCCTAGGGCGTAGGGTCTCTTAAATAGAGCCCTATGCCACCTTAGTGTTCCAATAAATCAAGCAACCAATTGCTTGATTTATTTTTGATTTCTTGACAAATTTTCAATGCCAATATTCATTAGAATTGCAGCCCCAAATATTCCATATAATGCCGTACAAAATAGGTAGGGAGAAGGAAAGGAAGTTTGGTGTGCAATGGATTCTTCCTTCTCTCTTAGAGTTTGATCTCTATCAAACCTCTTTGACTGATCAAATCTAAAATTTGACCAAATCAAAGTCTATCCACTTTGGGTGCATGCCTAGGAGGACATGCGCCCTCTCCATACCATACCAAAAAGTGGGGGCGTGTGCCCCTAGAAAATCTCCATGGAGCATGCGCCCCTGAACCCTTTTTTCTTAAAACAAGGTCAACCTTTAACCCTGGTGTGTGACAGGAAAAGGCAGGTGATCAAAAATGGCAGGTGACCAAAAATGATAGGTATTATCCTAAAATCATCTGATAAATTTAGACAATCCTATTCTGACCTGGACAAGTTTTAATCAGGATTTCAGTTGAGATGAACCAGAAAGACTACAAAAAAAGAATGTTAGGTTTAATCATGTGCTAGCATGATTTTTTTGAACTTAATCAGATCTAATCCAAATCAATTGAACTGACTCAGTCTAATTGATCACAACCAGACTCAAATTCTTGTATGTGTGATCCATTTAGGTTCAATTCTATATGGTAATAAGATATGTCATGATCTCTATCATTGACATCATCAAAATATCTTTTGATGGATCAAAATTTTTTTGATTCATACAATTGGAATGATCGATCATCAAGATTATTCTAATTGCTTCCAAAATCTATTAGTGATACCTAGCAACATATGGTGGCAATCCATCAGAACTGAAAGCAAACCTCTTGGTGTAGCTATCTGTATGAATCGATTCTACTATCATGAGTCCCGACAAGATTAGGGTTTAAGGTAAACTCATCAAAACCCAACATCCATCATATGAATGAATTATTTGATTTGAGTTCGATGTGAAATCCTAATAGAAAACTCTTTTCTATTATATCACACTGCCATGGCTATGGGCTTAAGGACTTGATCTCATGATCATCACAGGACTACTCTACTACCGAGGTTGATAGATTCCATCTTGGTGCAATCCAGTTCCTACAATGAACATGCTATAGCCAACATACACCTCAGAATTTTGAATGGCTAGAGGATCGAGTTATGGTGCAGTCAAACTATAACACACTCAAGGTAAACAGCCGATGCACCTCAGCTTAAAGAACCTTACACACAACTATAGTGTCAAGCCAGTCATTGACGAGAATGTAGACTTTCTTATGACAGCTCAAGATGGTCATGCTCAATGCCCTTATTGACCCCATGATTGATTTTGATGATTGCCAAACTTTGAGTATTTAAGTATTTAACCATGTGTTTCATGAGTGAATGTAAGTCTTTTCAAATATTTAAATTGAAAAATTATTTCAAGAAAAGATCTACAAAAATTCATCAAGTCAAGATTCTTAAAGAAAAGATTTTTTTTAAGCTTCCAAAGATCAGAAGAAAATAGCTCTTTGACCAAAATAAGAAAAAGATAAAGTAAAAATCAAATAAAAATTAAATCTCCTTGTTTGGTGCAAAAAATCGCTCAAAATAGCTTTAGAGTAGTTTTTGAGACATCTTGAATTTTTTTCGAGAGCTCTCGAGTGGATTGGCATGCTCCAGGCGATGTTCTAGCATAGTTTTGAGAGGTCTCAAGAGAATCTTGAGAGCTCTCGATCTCAGACAATAAAAGCTCAATTTCTGTGCCTTGAGAGCGAGGGGTCTTGTAGGATTCTCAAGAGGTCTCATGGTCCCCATGAGACATCTCGATTCAAAATTGAGAGCTCTCAAAATCTGGCGAGAGGTCTCATAAAAAATTGAAAGATCTCGTTCTGCACGAATAGCCTTCAGTGGATAGTTTTACAATAGTTATTTTTCAAATCCAAGGACTATTTTAGAGCTTCCAACAACTAGAAATCTCTCTTCAACCAACTCCAAAGGTATTTAAAGGTAGAGAATTAATTAGAAAATAAAACGAAAGGAATTTAAAGTGAGATTCTTTTATTTTCGATGAGGAACACTGAATATCCAAAGAAAAGAAAAAAGAGAGAAAAGTTATGCATAGATTTTAGCGAGCCTTCAAAGCAATCTTCTCCAACATCTTCTTCATCCTCTCAAGTACAAATTGAAAAAAAGCCAAGCTTCGATCGAGCACATCATTAGCTTCTTTATTAAGATTTAAAGAGTTTCATTTCTATTTTTATTTATATGCTGAATTTTTGTACTTATATTTTTTATTTCTTTACAAGTTTCTTTAGAGAAAGAAACTTGAGAATTAGGCCCATCCAAGCCCAGAATTGGACATTATAGATTTTAGTTGGTGAGTTTGAAAAATCAACCGGATTAATAGTGATCTCGAAAAACTATTAGTATAAGATTTTGGTTGGTGTTCCTGTGAAAATCAACTAGATTTGTTTGTGAGTCTGAAAAAATAAACACACTATAATCGAGAGTAGATTATAGTGAAAATTCTAAAAAAAGCTTGGAGAGTGGATGTAGGAGTGGATTGCTCTGAACCACTATAAAATCTTGTATGTTTATGTTGTACTTTCAATTCTTACTTTCCTTGCCTTATTATTTGTTTAGATTAGCTTTCAAATTTCTTCATAACATTTGCTTATCCTAAAACCACTGCTGCTTATATTGCATATTTTTTAACCACACTACTTAAGTTAAAATCAAAGCACACACTTGTTTAGAGCTAAATTTGGATAAAATTTAATAGCAACCCAATTCACCCCCCCCCCCCCACTCCTTGGATTGCTACCTCTGGGCAATAATTGGTATTAGAGAAGGTGCTCTGTTATTGATTTTTGACCTAATCATCAAGAGTAAAAGATCTTGGCAATCCAAATGAAATCTTTTTTGAATGAAGGCCATTCTATTGATTATCCTTCACTATTAAATGAATTAAATTACATACATTGAAAAATTAGAATGAAAGTTTTTATACAATCACATGACTATAACCTATGAAAAATTATTGTCAATGGCCCTCATATACAAAATACATCATTTATTGATGAAGAATCAATGCATCTAAATGCTAAGGCTTTAAATATACTTTATTGTTCATTAGATATAAATGAGTTCGATCCTAATTTCTTTTTGCATTTCAGCAAAATAAGTTTGGGAGAAATTAAAAATTATTTTTGAGGGAGCAAAACAAGAAGAAATATCAAGCTCCAAAGAAGACAAGAAAGCTCATCCCAACCTATGCCTCATAGCTCATGAGGATGAAAAGAAGAAAAAGAAGAAGAGAAAATAAAAAAAAGAAAATATTAATTAAGGGGGAGTAAAGCAAAGAAATGAGAAATGAAAAAGAGAAAGAAAGTACTATAAATCTTTGCCTCATGACCAATGAAGATGAGATAAATTCCAAAACTTCTTTCCAATTTACTTTTGATGAGTTATTTGAAGCTTTTAACGAATTAATGGATGAATTTAAAAAATTAAGGCTCAAAAATAAAGAACTTAAAAGATCAAATCTTCTTCTAGCTGAAAAAAAGAATGAGCTTTTAAGTAAGAAAAAAGATTTCTTGAAAGAAAAGAACCTTTTGGCTGAAAAAAAATAAAACATTGATTGAGTAAGATGCTTTTTTGAAAGAAAAGCAAAGTTTAGTTGAAGAAAAGCAAATCCTTTCAAAATCTGAAAGATGTTTTTTGAAAGAAAATGCAAAACTAAGAAAAGAGATTGAAAACTTAAAATCCATGCTTGAAAAGTTTACACTTGGATTGCAAAAGCTTCAAGCAATGCTAAACAATCAAAAAGCTATTTTCAATAAAGCTAGAATTAAATATAATCCTTTAAAAAAATAAAAATTTATTAAGAATATGTTCACTAAATCTTCAACTAAAAATCATTCTATTAGATGCTTCATATGTAACAAAATTGGCCATAAAATTTTAGAATGTAATGTTAAAAAAATTGGCCAAACTTTAATCAAACAAATTTGGGTTTCCAAAGGAACCATGTGCTTTAACATCCATGGATCCAAGATGACTTGGATACCAAAGATTAGCAAATAATTTTGCAGGTTCACCAAGGATCCAATGGAATGAGAAGAGAAAAATTCTATCGATGGATGCCTTGGAAATAAAATTAGATGGGTGATAATGTTTGGTAAAATCTAAAATTTTTTTCACATCATGCCATCATTGTTTGCTAAATATATTTTGATTATTAATTAGTATAATTATTGAGCATGTTAGATTGATTTTGATAATATTATCATTGCTTAAAATGATCATACTCCTTGAATAGAAAGCTTGATTTATTGAATGTATTGACTTTAATGATTTGCTAATATGTATGCATATGATAACTCTTTTCATGCTTTAATAAGTACGATTGATTTTGATGCTAGCAATAATTTGAATATTTTGATTTTTAAATCAACATGCTCTCTTCTATATATCATGATATGGATGAAATGATTTTATCTTAAAATTTAGCATGATATCTTAAGCCTCCCCATATCAATTTTATAATTGATGAATTTAATTTAAAAAAATGCTTAATTAGGTGTGAATATTTTAATTGCTAAACCTACAAGAAAAACTAATTTTTTGGCATTTTCTATAAGAAGCTAAATTATCAAAAATCTTCTAAAAATTTGAAACTTTCTAGTTAAACTGAACACATAAAGCCTTAATCCATTTTTTTCTTGATTTGATCTTATTTAAATTGATTATTGAAACCTCCCCAATTGATTTTTTTTTATGATCCTCTAAATTTTTTTGAACATCTCTCTTGATCATCGATTTGATTGACTCTTTGATCTTAAAAAAAATTTTATTGATGAATATTCTTATTTTGTTCCAATTGATTGATTTTGAAAATTGAATTTGAAAAATGATCTTCTTGAATCTTTTGGAGTTGATAGCTAACAAGATATTTCAAGGAAGTTATCATTTATCTTCAAAGCTAAACTTTTAAAAAGGACTTTAATTTTAAGTGATTAGTATCAAATATTTGCTATTTATCATATTTTGATTAATTTATCTTTTGATAAAAAATATATTTTTTTTTTATTTTAAATCTAATTTTGCATAGCTATCTGTTTGATATGATATCATTTGAAATAAATTTAAAAATATATATCTTTTTTATACTTAATTGCTTAATATTTCTTAAGAAAAGGAAGAGATGATCTTTTTAAAGAATAACAAAAATTTTTTTTATGATTTGCCTTGACTAATTTGATAATATCAATTCAAATTGATTTATTTGAATCAATTCATCTTTATCAATTCAAAACTAAAATCATTGGTATCAAGCTAAATTTGCAAATTGATCTTTAAATAGTATTGAACTGTTAAGAAAATCATGATTTGATCTAAATTTTAGTTTAATTAGTATCAAGAAGTTTCTTCCTAAGAAAATTTTTACTCTTGGTATCATTGGCATCATTCTTGCCTTGTATTTTGTTATATTATTTTTTGGCAAAAGAATTGGATATAATGTCTCAAATCTATTTTATATTGATACACTCTTGATATGATATCTCTTGAGATAAATTCAAAGAATCTCATACATTTTTCTGAACTTAATTAAGTAAATATTTTATTTGATTAATACTTATTTTACTCAATTGATGCTTGTATTTTTAAATTTTATTTAATTTTAAAATAGCTTTATTTGCTAAATAAGAGGGAGAAAATATTAAAGAAGAAATGATCAATTATTTGAAAAGAACTTTGAAATTAAAAATATCTTTTAAATTTAGAAAATCTAAATTTAGTAGTTCAATTCATGTTTAATTTGCTTGATTTGAAAGAAAAAAAGAGAGAAAAATTAAAAAGTAAATTTATCCAGCATTAGTTATGAAAAATAAAGGGAGTGATATTATCTAGCTTTGATTAAAAATTCTAATTAGCTTATATTAAGATAAATGAATATTGATTTCATTATACTTTTGAGTCTTAGTACGATGATTCCATTTGATCTATATGCTTTTGACTTGATTGTCAAATCATTTTTGAAAATTATTTAGAGTGAAAAGAAGTTTGAGATATATTCTTACTCTAAATAAATTAATTTTGATACATTCTTATCATTTTGAAATACATTGATAAATATAATACCAAACTTTTCATGTGCCAAACTTTAAACTTGATTTGCATGATCATTTTTGATAAATAATTAGAGTTAAATTGAATTTAAAAATATTTTTTTATTCTAAAAATGAAATTTTTAAATATAATTTTGAAACTCATTTGAGAATTCAAATTCAATCCTAAATTTTTTATATGCATTGCAAAATTTTTATGAATTATTTATTTTAAAATAATTTTTACTCAAAGCAATAAATTTGAAAATATGACTATCTTTTATTTTGATTCTATTTATTTTAATTTGCTCGATACATTCTTGATACATACCTTTCTCGAACTCAATTGATTAAAATTTTTTTTTAAAAAAAAAGATAGAATATTGAATTAAATGCTATGCTTGATTTCATATTCAAATCTTTTGAAAAGCTCTATTCTTCTTAAAGTTTAAAAGTGCATATCTAAAAATCTGATTAAAGATCATATGAATTCAAAAAGAGGGAGAGCCTTCTAAAATTAAAATGAGTATTTGAAACTTAGTTTGAGTTAAAGGATAAATTTTTGAAAGGAAGATGATTCATCTAAATTGATTTTATAAACTTAATACATCTCTTAATTTAATGCTTTGATGTTGATTTTGATGGTTTCTTATTTTTTCCCATGAGCTTTTTGATGTTGTTAAAAAGGGGGAGAAGCATGTTGTGTATATGCTTGAAGGATTGATGCTTAAGAAACTTAAAGTTTTGATATTTTAAAATTAATTGAGAACATTCATGAAGGATGCATTCATGTGTTTGATCTAGTACTTCATGTCTTTATGATACATATTAGCAAAATGCATTGAAATATATTATTTATTTTTATTATGCATATACTCAAAATTTTGCCATCATCAAAAAGAGAGAGATTATTGACCCCATGATTGATTTTGATGATTGCTAAACTTTGAGTATTTAAGTATTTAACCATGTATTTTATGAGTGGATGTAGATTTTTTCAGGTATTTAAATTGAAGAATCATTTCAAGAAAAGATCTACAAAAATTCATCAAGTCAAGATTCTTAAAGAAAAGATTTTTCTTAAGCTTTCAAAGATCAGAAGAAAGAGAGCTCTTTGATCAAAATAAGGAAGAGATAAAGTAAAAATCAAATAAAAATCAAATTCCCTTGTTTGGTGCAAAAAATCCCTCAAAATAGTCTTGGAGCAATTTTCAAGATGTTTTGGATTTTTTTCGAGAGCTCTAGCATAGATTGGCATGCTCCAAGTGCTTTTCTGGCACAATTTTGAGAGGTCTCGAGAGAATCTTGAGAGCTCTCAATCTCAAGCGATAAAAATCTAGTTTCTGTGCTCTAAGAGCGAGAGATCTCGTAGGATTCTCGAGAGGTCTCGCGATCCCCATGAGACGTCTCGATTCAGAACTGAGAGCTCTCAAAATCTGGCAAGAGATCTCATGAAAAATCGAGAGATCTCATTCTGCACAGATAGCCTTCAATGGATAGTTTTGCAATGACTATTTTTTGACCCCAACGACTATTTTAGAGCTCCCAATAGCTAGAAATCTCTCTTCAACAATCTCCAAAGGTATTTAAAGGTACAGAATCAATTAAAAAATAAGAAGAAAGGGATTTAAAGAGAGATTCTTTTATTTTTAGTGAGGAACATTGAATATTCAAAGAAAAAAAAGAAAAAAAAATTATGCACAAATTTCTGCGAGCCTTCAAAACAATCTTCTCCAATATCTTCTTCATCCTCTTAAGTACAAATTGAAAAAAAGCCAAGCTTCGATCGAGCACATCATTAGCTTCTTCATTGAGATTTAAAAAGTTTCATTTCTATTTTTATTTCTATGCTGAATTTCTATACTTATATTTTTTATTTTTTTACAAGTTTCTTTAGGAAAAGAAACTTGGAGATTAGGCCCATCCAAGCCCAGAATTAGACATTGTAGATTTTGGTTGGTGAGCCCAAAAAACTAACTAGATTAATAGTGATCCTAGAAAACTATTAGTATAAGATTTTGGTTGGTGCTCCTGTAAAAACCAACTAGGTTTGTTTGTGAGCCTGAAAAAATAAATACACTATAATCAAGAGTAGATTATAGTAGAAATTCTAAGAAAAGCTTGGAGAGTGGACGTAGGAGTGGATTGCTCCAAACCATTATAAAATCTTGTATGTTTGTGTTGTGCTTTCAATTCTTGCTTCACTTGCTTTATTATTTATTTAGATTAGCTTTCAAATTCCTTTATAACATTTGCTTATCCTAAAACTGCTGCTACTTATATTGCATATATTTCAACCACACCACTTAAGTTAAAATCAAAGCACACACTTGTTTAGAGTTAAATTTGGATAAAATTTTATAGCAACCCAATTCACCCCCACCCCCTCCCCCTCTTGGATTGCTATCTTTAGGCAATAGCTCTCATTCTCTAGCGAATGCCTATACTTTTACTTCAGTGTCTTCACACCATAAACACAAGACTCGTCTATCCTAAGAAAGCAATCGTACACCAATCTTTTGGATCGATCATCATCCTCGTGATGATCCTATGGTTGAGAGCAGTTTATGAGTTAATTATGAAAATTCATATCTTAAATTTTTAACTCTTAAAAATATGAATTGTCATTATCATTAACTCAAAGAATATATCACAGACACTTTTAAATACACACTATGATAGAAAATAATTTTTTTATTAATTTATAGTCAAAATTATAAAATTATCCTTGAAAGTGTATTACAAGTGTTAGCCAATCTGACTTGTAGGGCATACATCTAACAAGAACCTCATCGGCTCTTTCACCATTTCTAGTAAAAGGTGAGTCTGTCATCTTTCTAAGAAGACTAGACTTACAGGTTGGCAATGATTCACAATCATTGATGTCGAGATTTTTCTCTAAGGCTAACTTGTTTATCCTGTTCTTGTTAACATTACTAAGCCTATAATGTCAAAAGCAGGTATTTATGACATTATCTAACTTAGATATTTATTAAATACGTACATTGCACTAACAGGCTGTGTAAATATTAAATACCATTTTTTTATTATCCATGCATTATTATAACATCATTCATAATGATATCATAATAATCTTTCTTTATTGATAAATGATGATCAGCTTTGGACAAAAGGCCAACAAAAATCATATTCATCATAAACTTTGGACAACAGTGATAATCACTAAAAGTGATAACTTTTGAAAATAAGCTTGATCATTCCTAAAGCTAGGATTGGAACAGAATTTCTAACCCTAACTTTTAGGAATTTCTCATTATTTTCAAAATTTTCTCCTTATAGTTCTTGCAACAAATTGCATAAGACTACTGGTATTCAATACCTAGGTAGTAGAATCATAAATAAAAAAATTATAAGATATTATTATATAATATCCTTAATAAGCAACTCCTTGCTCTTTTCTCTTATTCAGCCTGTTGAGGCAAGGAAAGCAAGACAATTTTTCTTCCTATGATACTACTTATAGTAGAAGCACTTTGCTTGATTCTGGTTAGTCTTAGATCTTTTATTTTGACTGAATTTATAAGTCCCAGCATAAATTCTCTTTGTGCTACTAAACAAAATTCGACTTTCGATACTAATTATCAAAATTGAATCCCATAAGTACATCACTATCTAATAGTGATTGGAGCAATTAGGATTTAGCCTTAATCTAAAAAAAAGAGAATAATGATCTATTTTATATGAATTATTTTAAGTCTAGAGACTTGGACTTTAGTCTAAAGGTTCTTTCACTATTTTATATGAATTGGTAGCCTCTACCTTCAATTCGAGGAATTACTTTAATTCCCTAATAGGTACTAGAATCCACATGGACTACATACAGGCTCAAGAAAAGCTCTGGCTAACTCATGCGTACCTATGGATAAGTTCTTAACTAATTATTTCTCTAAATAATTTTTAGTAATTGGGTTTTGCCCCAGGCTCCTCTTCGGTAGGCGTAAGGCACCTCTACTAAAAGTCTTGATTATGTCCAACCATTAACATGATAGAGTTCAGTGCATCAAATGAATGATTACCAGATCCGAGAAAAGCTCTAGCTAACCTGATCACCATTCAGAGAGTATGACCTAATAATCATATGATGAATGATAATTTCAATATCTCGATGAATACCAAGCGTAAGGCACCTCCAATATCCACTCAAACTATTGGATCCATTACCATCCACCTTAATAGGAGGCTATGACTTAGTTATCTCCATAACTTTATCATTTTAAGGATCTAATAATTTAAATTAATTTATAATTTAAGGATAGAGAAGATATGGACCAAATTGCTCCTACTGACTTCACTAAGTCAAATTCTTTCACTGACTTCTCAAGTTATTAATGAGAACTAGGATCAATTACGGTCCATAGGCACCTAAATTAATCTCACTAAATAAAATCAATCTCATTGATTTTCTATGTGACATGGATTAACATGAATTAATAAGCAACCTAATCAAAAGCTGATTAACCATATTGGCCAAGTAAGTAAGATCAGTGGGAGGGTCTGCCAAAGCTTGCCTTAGACACCATCAAAAATGGTCAGGTAAGTGGGCTGCCAATTAAAGATCATCAGTCTGAAAATGTCAAACTTACCTTAGATATTAATCAATTTATCAGTTTTGATTTGGTCTGCCTAAAGACTCGAGCTCAACCACTGAGCCACGATCAAGTCCATTTGTTAGATGTATGGACTTTAATCAACTACAACTATTGAATTGATATATAGAAAAGAAACAACCTAATCCTAATTAACTATTAACTAGGTTTGATCAATTTCTTAACTTAGTCCATATTTAATCTAACCCTAGGTCTAACCCCGTTAAGCTAACCCATTACCCTTTAACTCATCTTTTATGAAATTATCTTAGAATCTTCAAATCACAAATCTAGATCATAAACAATCACTTAATTCTTAATTAAGTTAAAGGATGGTGTTTGGAAGCTCAGAACTAGTTTCTGATTTTATCATTTGAAATATTTTCAAGTTGTAAATAATTTATATTAAATCAAATTCAATTCATGATTTTAGATCTGATTTATTTCAATGTTTAGATCATGTCCTAGGATTTTGAATATACGATTTTGCAGAAAGTAAGTTCTACAAAGCATATATGTCATACATATAGTATCTAGATTCAAATTAAACACTATATATCAAGCATATGTAATATGAGAATATAGATTTAAACATGAAACACATCATATGGAACTTATCTAAATGATCAAAATCAAATCATAAATTAATTAATATTAGATTTAAAATCTAAAAATAAATTATAAATTATTTTAAATCTTATTTAATATATTTATGATTTAGGTTATGCAGATCAGTACATACTATGACAACCTCTGCATTGTAAGGAATAAATCTTATAGCAGGATAAACTTATAATCAGTATGTATGACCCTACATTATTTAGATCTAATCTAAATAATCAATAATAGATCAAATATCTATTTAATTTTTAAATTTAAAATTAAAAATTAAATTATAAAATTACTTAGATCACATCTAACTTATTTATGATTCAGATCTACAAATCAGCACATACTAGACAACCTTTTCATTATAAGGAGTTAACCTTACAATAGGACAACCTTATGATTAGTATGTATGATCTTTAGAGTTTTATTTTTAAATTTATTTTAATATAAATATGATCATGTCATAAAAGAATCTAGAGCTATGATACCACCATTGGAAAATCATGCAGGATTTCATGCATAACTTTCAAAATTTTTTCGAAACTAGATGCAGCGGAAGATATAGATTAAACTATTTAATCTATTTATGCATGTGATCTAATCACTAAACCCTATATCTAGGATCTATGACATATCATGATGTATGAATAAATCTAAAAAATTAAATCAGGGATTGGTATTGATCATATCAATATCCTATATCTAGAACTATTTTAGAAATCCTAGATCGCATCTAGGTAAGATAAGATATCAAATCTCATACCTTTGTACGGGTTGAGAATGCCACAACTAAAAACCATCATTGTCCTAGTTGCTTGGAGCCACATAGCACATCCAGCCCCTACAAATTGTCCATACAAAGTCACTATATAGATCGGAGGTTTGTCAAACGAAATTTCGCTCAAAGTGCTAGCTTCTCACAGATCCCACCTGATCGTCGATCTAAAAATTATCTTTAGATCTCTTGGATACTCCAAGAGATAAAGATTAAGAAAAGAATTAATAGAGAAGTTTAACTCTTAGATCTTCCTAAAGAAAGTAAAGAAAAAAAATATAAAGAAAATCATTAAGAGAAGACCCATCTTCTCTTTCAGGACATCAACCATTGATGTCTTAAATTGATCTTTATGGTTGGACAAGAGGAGATCTTCTCCTCTAGAATTTTTTATGCCCTTTTCTCTCTTTCTCTCTAATTTTTTTCATAAAAAAAGAACTTACAAAAGATGGACAAGAAGAAGCTCTCAAGATGAACCTAAGAGAAGACCTTCTTCTCTTCTCCTTGTCTCAATAGGACATCATCCATATGATGTCTAAAATAAACCCAAGCCTCCTAGAAATATGGTGCCCAAAGCCCCCATGTCCTCTCCACTTTTCTCTCTAATTTGTGCATGGAAAAGTCAGGGTATTCTCATGCCAACTCCTCTTTAAAAGGAGGCACCCCATAACAAACTAACGCTAGGTCAATCCCTAACTTTTAGGGATTCAATTTAAAGGAGTTTGGAGGGCGTCCAAGAGGACGCCTCCCCTAAAAACTTGGCATGGAGAACTTGGAATACACGCACAAAAGAAGAAATAAATGGGTGACAAAAAGAAATTCTTGGTGTGGGAAAAATTGCGCAAAAGGGAGGAGTTTTGAATTTCAAAAACTCTATCAAGAGGAGTTCAAATCCAAACCAATTTCCAAATTTGACCACGTCAAATTTGATTCTAAAATTACTAGATATTAGGGGCATGGGGAATCTCTTATTGGCATGAGAAATCTCACACCAATATTCAGAAAAAATGGCATGGCTTTCTTTTCTTAGGTGCAAGGGAAGTGTGGGAATCCCAGTCCTACTGGGACTCCTCCTATTTGACTAGGTCAAAATTATTTTGAATCTAATTAAAATTTTATTTAAATTAAATTAAATAAAATTTAACTAAGAGAGATCTTAGCCTAACTAGGAGCCTAATAAAATTAGATTTAATCAAATTTAAATCCAATTTAAATCTTAACTGAATTAAAAAATAGGTGCATTCAAGTCTTAGTCTAATAAGGAATTATTTTTCCTTATAATTAGCTTATCCAATAAATCAATTAGACTTAATCCAATTAAGTCTAAACTAATTTTAATTGAATCTAATTTAATTAAACTTGATCTTAGCCTAATTGCTCAATCAGATTGAGCTAATTAACAATCTAATTGCTAATTGATCCTCCTGCAATACTTGTACTTGATCAATCATCAATCATATTGATGATTTGATCACTAAATAATTCTCAATTATTGATCAACCATCCGATCAGGTAACAACCTCTTATATGTATGATTTCAAAGGTTTGAATCTAAGCTGGTAGCACAGAAATTAATTTCTGTATCAATCAAAATAACCATCTAGCAATGGTACCCAACGTCCGGATAGATCGAATGTATGCAAAACAACATTCTTAGAATCTTAGCTTATGATTTCTGTATAATTCATCCATTTGACCAATAATACTCAAGATAACTTTGAGTTAGCTATTAACACTCATACAAGTCATCCAAATTATATTTTAAAATTTTGCAAATCCCGTGACTCCTCATGAGGATTACTCAGACCTAGATTTTATTAAATTGAAATACAGCGAGATATTTACTTTCTGAAGTTAATCAAGAGTGGTCAATTCTATTTTGACTCATACATCAACTCTATAAATACTTGACTGTCCCCAAATATCTTTTGATCCTATATTAGAAATATAGATAGTTCAGCATGAAAGTACAGTGAGTTGCTTGCAAGTTACCATGGTGATCTCAGATCAGATGAATACTTATACCCATCGGCCTTAGCTAGCTACTCTTGATAGTAGAGTGCTACATTGATCACGTTTCATGCAAATGTATTCCTACATCTCACCTGCATGCCGTACCAGTGTCTCCACACTACTTAGTTATGAGGACAACCAACGCATATGATATACAGCGATCTATACTTAATAAGTTATCATCCTTATTAATAACTTATCATTTGATTATGGATAATTTAAAAATTATCTGATAAATCTTTCTTTATCGATTAAGTATGGTTTTAAGGACTTCATCATAACTTAAGAGTTCATTTAAGGAAGATAGAACTTTTATGATGAATGAGCCAAATAATAATTATTATTTAGTTATTCACATACTGATTTCAATCATCTACAACTTAGATGATGGGCTTTAGGATATATTTTCTAACAGAAAATCCCTTGACAAGATCCAAAGATGCCTCGAAGATGGCCCTTGACGAGCTCCAAGGCCACCATAAAGTATACTCTGAAGCCTATATCCCTTAGGCCCACTATGCCTGGGGGGTAGGATGCCAATCTACATAGCCCATTCAAGCAAGCATACCACCGACCGATCCTGCAAAGAGAGTAATCCAGCCTACTGATGGTGCGGCATCGAGGTATGCAGGCATTCAAAAGAGGGTCGGCGACCAAACTTATACTCAAGTACTCTTCCACCACAATAGGGTTAACCCTATGGGGACCCCACAGAGGGGCTAACCCTATGGGGACCCCACTTGGTCATTTGTTGGTCTTCATTGATAAGATTGACGAATCAATCCATCCAAAGATAGCTTGGTCACAACAAACCTCCATGATCATCGACATTGAAGAGATCGATGGACCAATCCATCTAGAGCTATCTTGCCATGATCGAGACCTCCATGGATATTGACATCAACGAGATCGATGGATCGATCCATTCGAAGATATCTTGGCCATGATCGAGACCTCCACAGACATGGACATCAATGAGATCAACGAATTGATCTATTTAGAGATATCTTGACCACAGTCAAGACCTCCACAGACATCGATATCAATGAGATCAGTGGACCGATCCATCCATATATATGTTGGCCATAGTCAAGACCTCTACTATCATCGATATCAATGAGATTGGTGGATGACTATAAAAAATTTTTTTGATATTAGGATAGTATTATCATCTTTAATTAGTTTTTATATGATGACTATAATCACATAGCCCTTTACATAATGCCATCTCCATCTTAATTTTTTTGTAAAAGTTTTTTATTGAATAAATTTAAAAAAATATTAGAATAAATTTAATGATTATATATGTAACTTTATTAGGGATATTTTTATCAAGTATGGATTATCACTATTTAGAAACTTACCAAATACCAAACTCCTCATGATATTTATTTTACCTTCTCTCTCCGAAAAATAAACATGGAGCACACCAACTTTTTTACCATCTTTTTCTTCTATTCCTTATACCAAATATAATAATCCCGTGCCTGGGATGTGATTTTTTTCTTGAAAAAATATTTTATTTTTTTAATTTATTAATATCTATTCAATATATATTTAAAAATAATTAAAATAATGAAAAAAAATATTTTGTGCATAGTGTGGATTTTATTTTGTTTAAATATGGGGTTCCCCATGGGCCTTTTGCAGTTTATCTTCTCCTAAAATCCTCATGTTCTTTCCGTATTAACATTCATTATTCTCTACTTTGCCCTTCGCCTCTGTTTAATCATCTCTACCATGCCTTCGTCGAAAATGCCATCAACCAGTGATCTCGTCAGGTAGCCCCACATCGTTATCATGAGAACAAAGCCCCATAAATTGAAAATTTTATAGCTAAAGAAGAATCCTTTCGATCAAAATCCCCAACCCTACAAAATATCATGCTTCTGCAAAAGAGAGAATTAGGTGGGTTTAGCGAGTAAGCATCCATGAATTGATTCACTTATTTGATAAGGCCCCACTTGCTAATTTCCTTCTGCAAAATAACAAAAGCACTATGGACTTACTCTTTCCTCATGTCCTACTATTTTCTACACTGAAGCAAAACAACATGTAGTTCCATCCACGAGGAACATCCTCCTAAGGAACCAACTCACACCTCCACAATCTGCACAAAATCCTAGATAATTGAAAAAAAATCCAATTAGAACCTAAGAAATCCCTTTAATTTCTTTTAGGTGCTCTCCTTTCCCATAGATCTCTGAAAAAGATAATGAAATGAAAAGGGCATGATAGTCCTCATCAACTTCTTAACTGCATCATCTTCATTGGATCCCCAGTGGTAATTGTACACTAAGAACCTAATGAACAGAAGGGCCAAGAATCCAAATCCTAATCCTATAAGGATTTTGAGGTTAACATCCATCAATCGGATGAGGCTGTGGTCATGGCTCCTCCCCTTTCGAGTCCCATGGATCGGTCCCTGATTTCGAAGGGGTTCATCGGCGTCGAGGTCCATCGGTGAGGTGATGTTTCTATGGCTCAGCTCATGTATCACAGCTCCTCCCCTTTTGAGTCCCATGGATCCATCCTCGATTCTAAAGGGGTTTGTCAGTGTCAAGGTTTGCCAGCGAGGTCTTCACCCAACTCTGGTGTTTTTGCAGCTACCTTCGTTCATGCCGACCTCCGACCTCAACGGACATTGGGAGACACCGGTGTGTTCTAGTGTTTAATGGCAGTCTTTAGAAGAAAGAGGCGGAAGAAGAGAGTGCCTGTGCCACCCTCCACCGCATCCCCATCCTCCCTTGCCTTTATGCCTCCCTCAACCCCTCCCCCACCTTCATGCTCCCCTGCTTCTACACCTCCCTCGACCTCCCAATCACCATCATCTCCCTCCAAATCACCCACACCACCCGCCTGCTCCTGGGTTATCCGCTCTGCTGATCCTAATTGTGCCCTCCATCTTGCCCATGCCACCCTCCATTGTGCCCCCGCCCTTCCCATCTTTGACCAATCAGAGGTGGGAGATGGAAGGTTTGGAGGAAAAAATATTACGTGACGAATGGTGTTAAAAAAAATTATACACGTGGCAAATGGAGGCATCAGCCTTCATTTTAATATATATAACTAGCTTATAACCCCATGCGATGCATGGGATAGGAACCTAAGAAACCCCTCTAATCTCTTTCAAGTCTCGATCTCCTATCCCACTAATCTCTAAAAAAGATAATGAAATGAAAAGAAAAAGGCTAAGATAGTAATTAGCATTTGAGTTAGGTATACCATTGGTAGGGTTTTGTATTTTGACCCCAACACCATCTTCAACCACATTTGTTAAATTATATTGGAGCCAGACTGTTAAATTGATAACCATGATAACTGAACTTGAGTGATGAAACAACTTGCTTTTCCAAGGCTGCAGCTATACATGGAGGGATTCTTGAGACCCTAAAGGACTGAAAATCAAAAGATTGAAGATAGTATATTCTTGAACAAGTCATCAATGTCACATCTATTTCCATGGTAGCTTCATTACTCACTGAAAACATTTATTTCAAGAAGTATTATAAAATATTATTTCAATGTAGATTGAGATGATGTTAGAAGCTATAGATGAAACTTTGGATAAAGATGAGCTAGGAGATGGGGTCCATTTCCATGCCGTGGAGTCTTGAAGTAGATGTTGAAGATGCTTAGCGGGGATGACACATGGCAGATGTAGGTAAAAGCTTTCATTTTAATATATATAAAGCCACGTGAATTTTTTTTTTTTCATATCGTAAATCCCTTGATACCTGGGACACATGGCTGATGGAGGGATGGTATATGACGAATGTGGGTAAAAGCTTTTATTTTAATATATATAAATAGATATAGATTTTAATACCAGTCAAAGGATCACGAGCTTAGATAAGTATATGTGCTTCTAATACTCTATACCTTTTATGTTCTATTCTATAACTATATTTTTGAATTATAATTAAAACTCAAACTTGAACTCGAGTATTGCTTAATTGACATTCAAGTTAAGTCGAGTTTTGTTGAGATTGAGTACTTATTTTTTTGATCGAGTGTAGCTCAAACTAGTATATTAAGCCTTGATTGATCTCAAGTCAAGTTTCAAGTTTGAATATTTTGAATTGAGTTGAGCTCGAGCATCTAGCTACTTAACTAGGTTTGATTGTGCCCCTAATAGAAAAACTATGGGATAATATACGAGTTTGAAATTTTAAGCATTATCTCATTTTATAAAAATTAAGATTGCATCTTGATCAGATAATCTCATGATTAGATTGATCTAATTTGAAGACCAATTTAGTTTTCATTTTGTAATTTTTGACTTGAACTAATTTGAAGACTAAATTGGTTCATCTACTCAATACTTGCAACAAAATAAAAATAAAATTAATAAAAAAGCAGCTAAACATTAGGAGGATCAACAATTTGATGTGGACTATTTTATCCACTATAGGTAGGGCTAGATAGGGTCTAGGAGAGAGATGTTCCATATCAAAAAAATTGGATCGTGTGTCAAACTACCGAAAGCCATAGCTTAGTCATACAACATCTGATTTTGATAATCTTTTTTTCTTAAAAAAAAAATTGAACAGTTTTCTAAGATCTACACCATGATACATTCTCTAAAAGGGGTAGTGCCCCTAGTGATCAAACTCAAATCTTTCATTTAGGGTCCGAAATGGGCTAAGTCAAATCAAAAAAAAAAAAATTGGATAAGATTTTGATCGAGCATATATATCTCCTAATTTGAGAGAATTTAGATGGAATAAGACAAGGCAAAGTTGATATAGAAACTGAAATCTACCTCCTATAGAATTTTAGCTTTTTAAAATTTATTTCTACTAGTAATCCCTATTTTAAGAAAGTTGAATCCTATTTAAATTAAAAATGAATATGGCTTAAATTATTCAAGTCTAAGGATCTTAATTGTACATGACCCATTGGATATCCAACTCGACCCGTTTAAACCCCGGGATGGGTATGTGTTTCAAATAAAGTATCCAAAGTGGGTTCAGATCGGATGCAGATAATGGCGTGTCTCATCCCAAATCCAACCCAATATAATCTTAATCTAAATCCTCCTTTCAAATTCATAATTATTTTAGAATATTTGCATGATAAGTTCCTTACCCAATCAAACCTGACCTATCTTGTTTGACTGGCCCAATCCAACTCGCACCATCTATTTTACCGGACCCAGCCACAATGGGTATGAAGTGAATATGAGATTTTTAATTCTAGGACAAGTATGATAAGATGTTTAATGATGCTATTATTTTTGCCATTAAAATTATTTATAGATATTTTCTAATTTTTGTAAATGAAACAAGAATACGTGATAAGAAATTTATGTCACCTAAAGCACAAATATTTAGTGATCCAAGATATTTGATCGTAAAATTTATAAGTTTGTGTCAGGGATAAATTTTGTCATGGAATCGTAAATATCATCAAAATTCCCTCCATGTGGTAGAAATTAGTGCTAGATATTTAGTAATGCTATCATTTTTTATCATGAGAGAAGCAGTTAATGGATAAGTTCTAACACTTGAAAATATAAAAAAAAAAAAGGGTGATGCAAATTCTAGGTCACCAAAAATATAGATGTTTAGTGACCTATAATATTTCATGAAGAAAGTTATGAATTGTTAGTTATGCTAACTTTTTGTCATGATGTAATATAAATCATCACAAAAAAATTTCCTCCATATAGAGGGAATTGGCATCAGGTATTTGGTTACGCTATTATTTTGGTCATTAGGACCAGTTATAGGTAAGTTTTAACTTTTAAAAATAAAATAAGAATAGGTGATGCAAATTCAAATCACAAAAAACATACATGCTTAGTAAACAAAGATACGTTTTCATAAAATTTATGAAATATTAGTAATGCTAAATTTTGTCACGATCATATAAAAATTTTCTTCATGGGAATGGAACTAGATATTTAGTGACACTATTATTTTATCACGAGAAGTAGTTATAAGTAAGTTCTAAATTTTAAAAATAAAATAAGAATAGGTGATAAAATGCAAGTTACCACAAATATCGATGTTTAGTTATCCAAGATATTTCATCTTGAAATTAATAAATTATTATTGATGCTAAATTTTCATGATGTAGTAAATACCGTTATAGAAAAATTTCCTCCATGTGTTAGGAATTGGTGCCAAATATTAAGTGACATAATTTTTTGACAAAAATAATTTATCACAAATAAAATGGCAGATTTTAATAGCATCAAAGCTAATTTTCATCACCAAAGGTATAATTTTGATAACAAAAGAAATTTTGATAACAAAATATCTTTCGTTATCAAAATTTTGTCACCGGTAGTCTTTTTGTTGTAATGTATATGCCATCTGATTTTCTTAATTGCTGAAGAAGAAGAATGCACAAAGTATTATTTTACACATGTCAGACAACAAGAAGTGCCTTAGAGAAGGAAACCGATTGCATGTAGGTTTGCTAGGACATGAAGTGAAAGAGGAAAAGGTAGCACCAGCAATAGACCAAGGTCAAGAACAAACTACCATAGAGGAGAACAACTTGAAGAACAGGGGAGAGCATAGGTGGCTTCAAATGGAGGTGCCCCTGCCTTTGAGGGTATTTCATAAAACAGATAACCAATTCCTCTTTCATGAAGACCAATTTCTATCTTGATGACTTTTTTTCAATCTTCCGGAAAATCCCTTGGACTTCCTTCTACATTTGACCAACAGCAAAGCCACCCCAAAGGAACGACATCTTCCCAAGAAAAAGCACGTACCGTCACTGAAGTTAAACCAATAAAATAAACAAGCAACTCCACATGGTGTGAAGGCTACTGGCAGCTAGTTAAACAACCCTATCTTAACAAATATAGAGCTCACAAAACCATGATCCATGGCAAGACTAGATGTTTAAAAATCATCACAGGTTCTTCAAATTGAAAGCATGTTAAATTCTTACATGACGGTATCCATTTTCCAATACGGAATTAAAAATTATGTTATTAAAATATCTCATAAATATATATATATATATATAATTTTCCCACGTTCTCGATATAAACTAAACTTGGCACTGGCTTCCAAACTTGGGATAAATCACTTTTCCTCGCACAAATTCATGGCCCTCTCACCAATTTCTAATCTGAAGACATAGAATATGCATCCACGTTGCTTTCACGTGCTACGAGTACCAAATTCCAAAATACAGTGAAAATGGGTGCACAGAGCCCATCAAACGGCGATGACGGACAACCTAATTTATGTCGGGAAATATGATGGAAAATAATGGGATATGCCTGAGACAAGAAACTTTTATTTGTTTTAATAGAAAAAGTAGAGAATTACAAAATAGGAAATGCTTTAGTCCACATGGTCGTCCGTGACAGGTATTTGGTCCTAAGAGAAGGACATATTCGGTTCATACCTAACGAATGAACATGGTCAGCCTGCCCTGTTCTACGTAGTTCCCTGCACCTTTGTAAAATAACTGTATCTACTTGTTCCAATCATGAGTATTTGAATCCTACATCGATCTGTTATGATGTCGTTCATGAATGATGACTATTTTTGGGGTAAAATCATGTTGCTATTATTTTGGATGGGATAAAGGAGAACCAGGAACTCATTGTGCATGAAGAATTTCTCTCTCCTAAAATACTATTTTTGAGTGCTTGATTCTGGAAAATATTATATCTAGAATAATAGTTTTGACATATTTAGTTGATCATAGGATAACTTATTCTATACTGACTTATATCTAGTTGAGTGTATATTTTGATAAAAAAATTATATGAAATACCTATTATATCCTTCGTAGATATGAGACCATTCATTTTGCTCCCAAACTTTATATAAATCTTAATATAAATAAAATACTGATATATTAATAAATATTAATATAAATACTAATATTATATTAATATTAATATAATTTTATATTAATATAATATAAAAGGACAGCACTATAAGAATTTTTTTGGAGAAAAATGGTCTCCAATTTTCATCCCATGTAAATTCCAAAAACCAATCTCTCCTATGAATTTTTTCTTTCCCGTGAAAAAAGAGAATTAAATATTGCTGGAGATGTTTAACTACTACTTGTTGATTAATCTCAAAAGAGATGGCCATCAGGATTCATCAACATACTGATGCCATCATCTCAGTAGAAACTGCTAGCGGCTTGCATTCCCATCATCATGATCTCTATATAGACTATTTTAGCCATTATGGAAAGGGCTAGACAAGGTCTAGGAGTGAGATTTTCTGTATCAAATAATCGGATCACATGTCAAACTTCCAAAAGCCACAACTTAGTTATACAATGTCTGATTTTGATGATCTTTTTTTTAAAAATAAAAATTAGATAATTTTTTTAGATCTATGCAATGATGCATTCCTGAAAAGGATAGTGCCCCTAGTGATCATAGTCAAATATTTTGTTTGGAATCCAAAATGGGCCAATGAAATAAAAAAAAAAAAAATTGGATAAGATTTTGATGGAGCATATATTTTTTCTACTGGTCATCCCAATTTTAGATGAAATGATAGAAAGCAAAATTGATATAAAAGTCGAGATCTACCTCCTATAGAACTTTAGCTTTTTTGAATTTATTTCTACTAGTCATCCCTATTTTAGGAAAGTTGAATCCTATTTAAATTAAAAAATGAATACGGCCTATTTTATTATGCAAGTCTAAGGGTGGCAATTGTACATAACCCACTGGATACCCAACCCAACCCATTTAAAACCCGGGGTGGATATGTGTTTAGATAAAGTATCTAGAGTGAGTTTGGATTGGGTGTGGATAATGGTGTGCCTCATCCCAAATCCAATCCGATATAACCTTAATCTAAATCCCTCTTTTAAATTTATAATTATTTTAAAATATTTGCATGATAAATTTCTTATCCAATTCGACCTAACCAATCTTGTCTACCTAACCCAATCCGACCCACACCATCTATTTTATCGGACCCAGCTACAATGGGTATAGGGCGAATATGAGATTTTTAATTGTAGGGCAAGTATGATAAGATGTTTAATGATGCTATTATTTTTGCCGATAAAATTATATATATATTTAAATTTTTAAAATGAAACAAGAATTTATGATGAGAAATTTGTGTCACCTAAAGCACAAATATTTAGTGACCAAGATATTTGATCATAAATTTTACAAGTTTTTGTTAGGGATAAATTTTGTCTTGGTATAGTAAATATCATCACCAAAAAGATTTCCTCCATGTGGTAGAAATTGACTCTAAATATTTAGTAATGCTATTATTTTTTATCACAAGAAGCAATTATGAATAAGTTCTAATGTTTGAAGAAAAAAAAAAGGATGATGTGAAATCCAAGTCACCTAAAACATAGATGTTTGGTGATCTAAATATTTCATTATGAAAGTTAGGAATTGTTAGTGATGTTAACTTTTGTCATGGTGTAATATATATATCATCAAAAAAAAGAAAAATCCATCCATATGGTGGAAATTGGTGTTAGGTATTTGGTTACGCTATTATTTTGGTCACGAGGATGAATTATAGATAAGTTCTAATTTTTAAAAATGAATTAATAAGAATAGGTGATGCAAAATTCAAATTACAAAAAACATACATGCTTAGTGACCTAAGATATTTCTTAATGAAATTTATGAAATATTAGTAATGCTAAATTTTGTCATGCTATAGTAAGTACCATCACAAAAAATTTCCTTTATGTAGAGGGAATGGAACCAAATATTTGGTGACACTATTATTTTTGTCATAAGAAGTAGTTATACATAAGTTCTAAATTTTGAAAATAAATTAAGAATAGGTGACATAAAATTCAAGTTACCAAAATATGGATGTTTAGCAATCTAGGATATTTAATCATGAAATTTACGAGTTGTTAATGATGCTAAAGAGTCAATTTTAGGTGATTATGAGTCAACACTACTTGTTGACTCATAATCAACGTACTAGCAATCTAGGATTTTTTCTTTCCCATGAAAAAAGAGAATTAAGTATTGCTGGAAATGTTTAAGTACTACTTGTTGATTAATCTTAAAAGAGATGGCCATCAAGATTCATCAACGTACTGATGCCATCATCTCAGTAGAAACTGCTAGAGACTTGCACTCCCATCATGATCTCTATATAGACTATTTTAGCCATTATGGAAAGGGCTAGACAAGGTCTAGAAGTGAGATTTTCTGTATCAAAAAATTGGATCAAATGTCCAACTTCCAGAAGCCACAACTTAGTTATACAATGTCTGATTTTGATGATCTTTTTTTTTAAAAAAAAATTAGATAGTTTTTTTAGATCAATGCAATGATGCATTCCTGAAAAGGATAGTGCCCCTAGTGATCATAGTCAAATATTTTGTTTGGAATCCAAAATGGGCCAATAAAATAAAAAAATTTCTTTTCGGATAAGATTTTGATGGAGCATATATTTTTTTTACTGGTCATCCCAATTTTAGGTGAAATAATAGAAGGCAAAATTGATATAAAAGTTGAGATCTACCTCCTATAGAATTTTAGCTTTTTTGAATTTATTTCTACTAGTCATCCCTATTTTAGGAAAGTTGAATCCTATTTAAATTAAAAAATGAATACGGCCTATTTTATTATGCAAGTCTAAGGGTGGCAATTGTACATAACCCATTGGATATCCAACCCAACCCATTTAAAACTCAGGGTGGATATGTGTTTAGATAAAGTATGCAGAATGAGTTTGGATTGGGTTCGGATAATGGTATGCTTCATCCAAAATCCAATCGGATATAATCTTAATCTAAATCTCACTTTTAATTTTATAATTATTTTAAAATATTTGCATGATAAATTTTTTATCCAACTCGACCTGACCAATCTTGTCTACCTAACCCAATCCGACCCACACCATCTATTTTACCGAACCCAGCTACAATGGGTATAGGGCAAATATGGGATTTTTAATTGTAGGACAAGTATGATAAGATGTTTAATGATGCTATTATTTTTGCCAATAAAATTATATATATATATTTAAATTTTTAAAATAAAATAATAATTTATGAAGAGAAATTTGTGTCACCTAAAGCACAAATATTTAGTGACCCAAGATATTTGATCATAAATTTTACAAGTTTTTGTTAGGGATAAATTTTGTCATGGTATAGTAAATATCATCACCAAAAGGATTTCCTCCATGTGGTAGAAATTGACTCTAAATATTTAGTAATGCTATTATTTTTTATCATGAGAAGCAATTATAAATAAGTTCTAATGTTTGGAAAAAAAAAAAAAAAAGGGTGATGTGAAATCCAAGTCACCAAAAACATAGATGTTTGGTGACCTAAATATTTCATTATGAAAGTTATGAATTGTTAGTGATGCTAACTTTTGTCATGTAATATATATATATCATCCAAGAAAAAGAAAAATCCATCCATATGGTGGAAATTGGTGTTGGGTATTTGGTTACACTATTATTTTGGCCACGAGGATGAATTATAGATAAGTTCTAATTTTTGAAAATGAATTAATAAGAATAGATGATGCAAAATTCAAATTACAAAAAACATACATGCTTAGTGACCTAAGATATTTCTTCATGAAATTTATGAAATATTAGTAATGCTAAATTTTGTCACGCTATGGTAAGTACCATCACAAAAAAATTTCTTTATGTAGTGGGAATGGAACCAAATATTTGGTGACACTATTATTTTTTTCATAAGAAGTAGTTATGCATAAGTTCTAAATTTTGAAAATAAAATAAGAATAGGTGACATAAATTTCAAGTTACCAAAATATTGATGTTTAGCAATCTAGGATTTTTCATCATGAAATTTATGAGTTGTTAATGATGCTAAATTTTCATGATGTAGAAAATACCATCACAGAAGGTTTTCCTCCATATGGTAGGAATTGGCGTCAAATATTAAGTGATATTATTTTTTAACAAAAATAACTTTTATCATAAATAAAATTATTAATTTTAGTAGCATCAAGAAAGCTAATTCTTCGTCACTAAAGGTGTATTTTTGATAACAAAATATCTTTTATTATCAAAATTTGTCACTAGTAGTCTCTTTGTTGTAACGTATATGCCACCATGATTTTGTTAATTGCTGAAGAAGAAGAACGTACAAAGTATTATTTTACATGTTTCAGGCAACAAGAGTTGCCTTAGAGAAGGAAGCCGATTGCATGTAGGCTAGCTAGGATATGAAGTTAAAGAGAAAAAGAAAAAAATAGCGCCAGCAAAAGACCAAGGTCAAGATCAAACTACTATAGAGGTGAACAACCTGAAGAACAGGGAGAATTAAAGCATAACGAGCTGCTAGTAGGCCAAGGACAGCAATCTAATTCTAGCTTCAAATGGAGATGCCCTATGAGGGTAGTAAATAAAATAGATTACCAATTAAAGTGTCATGCTCTTTAATGTACTAATGGACTGCGGATGAGACATGCTTCCTCTTTTGTTCAAACTACAATATTTAGAAGAGAATATATAACTAAAATAATTATGCAAAACAATCTAGAAGTTCATGAATAGTTCATTTACAAAATAAATGGGCAAACCAAGACCAACATCTTGGGGGTTAACTTATAAGCAAGGCATGTTTCAGTTGTTTTTAATTAGCTTGCAAAAGTTTGTGCGTAGTGTTCATCTCAAGTACCAGCTTACTCTGGTAAATCACAAGCTGAACTTGAATGGTTATACCTGATCATAGCCTAAGCTCATGTCAAGTTGCAACACTTTGTATACCAAGATGATGAAGATTAAGTAGCTTAACTCATTGGCAGACTGAGAATGGTTTTGGTAAAACTGATAGATTAATAACTTCTAAACACTAGTACCTTACTGGACACAACATCATCCAGGAGATAGTAGATTGAGCAAATAGACTTTATGATTCTTGAAAAGCTTGTAACCTAATCGAATGCCTCCTTTGTTGCTTCTTCTCCCACGCCAACAAAAGAAGCACAGGGTAATGCAGCATAGCAACTAGTGATCAATGAAACAGTCAGATATTCTTTAAGAGGCAGCATGTAACCTTCATTCCTCCATTTGGCTTCTTCAAAATAAGCCCTTGATACTTCTTTGAGCTGCATCAAATTTGAATCTCAATATAACTAATCAAATTTATATGTTCTCTGAGCCCAAACAGTGATGCCCTTTCCAAGAATGACGTGAAAAATAAAATAGCTAATGGTGATTTTGTACATATACATTTACAGAAGGAAGATTAGTAGTCAACTCAGATTAGAGTTGCATGCTATCCTGAGTTTTTTTTTTTTTTGACTAAAACTATTTGAAGAAAGAGCTCAATGATATGATAAGATAGTGATCATACTGATTCTTTTAAATAATCCACTCTTTAGGAGTTTCCTTCCTTTGCAAGCTCATCCTCAAATTTCTTGAATGTGTTATATAGATCAAGGAGGAGGAGTTTATAGACCTCCTCTAGCTGATCTACTTCAAGAAAAAATCTAGATTTTTCACCTCAAGATTGATCTGATCTGATCAGATCTATAAGAAAATTTTAAAATTTTTTTGACAAATACTGATCAAATCTTAGAGTTCTCGGATCTGATCCTAATGATCTGATATTAAATCTAAAATTAGGATTAAATCAGATATGATTTATGTACCTGATTGGATAATTTGATTATCCTACTGGTGTCTACTGCACTTGAAGTTCTGGATCGAGCCACGCGCATGCCTGGCCTCTACTGGTATCCACTCAGGCTTGTTCTAGGTGTCTTCTTCTTTTGAAACAGATCTCAAAAAATTAGATCTATATCTGATTTGTAGAACATTCAAATGAAACTTGAAAGTAGCACGCTCATCTCATGAACATGGATGTCTCTCTACCTGATTTGCGCCAATGTATTTGGATCTTCCTTGCTGATTTAATGTCCAACTCTTGGACGTGGAGAAGATGAAGAGGAGGATAAGAGGGTGTGGAAAGGAGGGGGCAGCAGCACCTTATGGCTTGGAGATGGGGATCAAAATTAAACCCTAGGTGTAGCAAGGGTTTAAATAGATCCTACTGCGCCATGCAGTGCCACACAAGTCCGACCAATCAAATTGCTTGGATTAATCAGATCTAAATCTGATTGATGGTGCCAACACATCTGATCCAATCAAATGAGAGATCTCTTAAAATCCTCCAAAGGTGGCACCATAAATAGTTAGGAAAAAAATCCTTGGCACCCAATAGTTTGATTTCATCAAGCAACCCTGGAGTCCCATCTACATGGGACTCCTCTTATCCTCATGGGCACATGCCAACGATGGGCATGCACCCTCTTTGAGTCCTCTTTTAGCAGGGGAACATGCTCCCGAGATGCTCTCCAATGGGCAAATGCCACATGGCCCTCTGTCCAAATGCCCAGGGTCAACTATTGACCCTTATCCAAAATAAGAAATGGCAGGTGATAGGAATTGGTAGGTGTTGTCTTAAATTCATCTGATGAATTAAGACAACTCATTTTTGACCTGGACAAGCTCCAATCAGGGTTTTTGAGTAAGTCAAACTTATCCGAGATAAATCAGAAAAGATATAGAAGGAGAATGTTAGGCTCAATCATGTGCTAGCATGATTTTTTTGAACATAATTGAATCTAATCCAAATCAATCAAACTGGGTTAGCCCAATTGATCATATCCAGATCAAAATCCTTATTTGTATGACCCAGTTAGGTTCAATTTTGTATGATAATGGGATATATCGCAATCTCTATCATTGACATCATTAAAATATCTTTCGATGGATCAAAACTTTTTCAATTCATATAATTAGAATGATCGATCATCAAGATCATTCTAATTACTCTCAAAATTCATCAGTGATACCTAGCAGTATATAGTGATAATCCATCAAAATCAAAAATAAACTTCTCGATGCAACTATCTATGTGATTGGGTTCTTCTATCTTGAGTCCCGATAGGATTAGGATGAAGGTGAACTCATCAAAACCAACATCCGTCATATGAATTAATCATTCGATTCAAGTCTGATGTGAAATTTTAATAGAAAATTCTTTTCTATTATTTCATTCTGCCATGGTCATGGGCTTAAGGACCTGATCTCATGATCGTCAAAAGACTACTCCTCATCTATCGAGATAGATAGATCCTCTATTGGTGCAATTCAATTTCTATAATGAATATGCTATAACCAACATACACCTCAGAATTTCAAATAGCTAGAAAATTGAGTTATGATGAAGTCAAACTATAACACCCTCAAAGTGAATTACCGATGCACCTTAGATCAAAAAATCATTCACACCACTGTAACTTCGAGCTAGTCATCGATAAAAAGGTAGACTCCTTTATGACTGCTCGAGATAGTCATGCTCAGTATCCTCGTTCTCTAACGAGTATCTGTACTCTCGCTCTAGTATCCTCATACCATAGACTCAAAACTCATCTATCCTAAGAAAGCAATCGTATACCAACCTTCCGGATCGATCACCATCCTCATGATGATCCTACGGTTGGGAGCAATTTATGAGTTAATTATGAAAATTCATGTATTAAATTTTTAACTCTTGAACTATGAAGGGGCTCTGACCCTTCATAGTTATCTAAGTATGAACTATGTTATCTAAGTATGAACAAGCATTCACCCTAATTAAAGAACTCTTCTTTTAATTTCTTCTTTTATATTATCTAAGTATGAACTATGAAGGAGCTCTGATCCAACAATAATCTATCAAAGTTTTCTATAAAAAAGAAGAGAAAAAATTTTTAAAAAATTATAGACCTTCTTCCTATTATCCTTCTTCAACTGAATCAAGCATGAACTGTAAAAGGATTAAAATTCAATTATTGTCTATCAAGTCTCTTAGCAAGAAGCTTGAAGGAAGAAGAACTCAAAAAAAATTACAAGCTAAGGAGAAATCCTAAAAGAGGGCTTCTAATCATGGTTTAGCTTTATCGCAAACTCCAGAGGATTGCTTTACTAAATATAATTTAAATCAAAGCTTTTAAAATTAATTAAAATTAAATTCTATACTATTTATTAGAATTTAAATTATAAAAATTAAATAATTATAGAAATAAACTATCCTAGTGCTAAAATTAAAAATTGCAAGAATTAAATTGCACAAGCGATAATTAAAAGAATAAAATTTTATTACTAAAAGAATAGTTTGATACAAAATAAGAATTAACTCCTAAGCTATTAATAGAGCTTGGAATTAAAATAAGAAAATAAAAAAATACAAACTTTCCTCTGGTATATCTTTTTCTGGCTAACTCTCCTTCTCGTATGTTGGAAAGATAGAAGAAAGTGAAAAAAAAATGGATAAAAATTTTATAGATAGGTATTCCTGCATGTCACTTAGGTCCCTATAAAAATTATGGTGTGGAGAGATATGCCTCAAGATAGTGGCACTGAGCTTTATTTATAGGTGTCGAGAGAGAGAAGAATTTTGCATATTTCAGATATGAGACTAATGAAAAGATACATCCTGAAAGAATGGATAGATGAGATGAAGTGATAAAAATACTTGAATGAAAGATAAGATAAAAAAAAATTATCATTTAGTATAAATTTTTTTCTTTAAAAAATTTTTAAAAATTATTATTTTTTTTTTCATATTTGCATCTTCTTGTTACGTCTGTTAGTTGTCATTTCAGGGCTTCTCTCGAATTTACAAATCCACGCGCATGGTTGCGCAAAGCCCATACGCTTGCTAGTTGCACGAAACCACTTCTCTACGTGAATACCCATTCATGCGGCCAATAAAAGGTACAAGACCCCCACTCCCATTTGCGTGAAGTCCATCATCCAATTTCCTTTTTAATGCCTTAAAACCATATAGGACCCACCACATTAAATTCTCATATATTCTTTCTTTTCTTCCAAAAAATGCTCTCCCTTTTATAATATTGCCATATGAGTCCTATCCTTTCGACGTGCTGTATTTATGTATCTTCACGTACATGACAAGCTTGAATTTGGACTAGAGCTTCATCTACATGTGTTAGAGAGTCATTTCTGGTTGATTTATGATTAAAGCTTTATAATTAATTATTTTTAAAAAATATTAAATACTAAATAATTAAAATAAATAATCAAAATATGCTTATTTTTTATATTAAATTATTATACTTATCATACCTCCCAACTTAAACTTTACTCATCCTCGAGTAAAAAAAATATTGATATACAATACTGACTTTCTTTGACATGAGTATTTATTTAACAATTTTTAGAAGTAAAAGATATCCACTTAGAAAATTATCAAGCATGTCATTAGGATATTAAGGCTATCCAATAGAATAGTTGAGTAAAGAACATTAAATTTTTTAAAGATTTTTTTGACCCATTCCTATCTTTATCCTTGGATCGTCTAACTCTAAGTAGGCTAATGGTTTTGTATTTACATATCCATTCCTTCATTTTTTTAGATAAAATATAGTCCGTGCAATGTCTTAACCACTTAAGCTTTCTATTTAACTCTTATAGTGAATGTTAGGCAAATGACTCCCAAACCAGTTGACTTTAGGATATTAGGTGTAAAACATCCCTCGAGCTTACTGACTCGAGTCAAATAAGCTACGGATTGAGACTTGACTGCATGACTTTATTATTATTATTATTATTATTTTATATTATCTATTTTTTTACATGAATATCATTGCTTACTTAGGCAACGAGATTTGATTACTCAATAAAAAATTAATATTTTTTCTTTATTTTTTGAAAGAACTATATGTATCAACATATACCACTTATATCCATAAAAAGTTGACTCTCTTTAGATATTAATAGGAAAGGTTAAAAATGCTCAAAATTAAATTTTATTTTAGACTCAACTTTCTATTGAATTTTATCAATATACAGTCCCTCAATACTCCATAATTTATCTAAAGTGTGCATCAAATACTACTAAAATGTCTGATATTACTCAAGTCTGAAGCATAATCAATTATATGAATATCAATAAATTGGTAAGTACAAAGGTTCAAAGTTTATCCCTCACCCCCCAACTTATTTTCTATTAGCCTCAATAGAGTAAGGGAAATAAAAAATGCAATAGGTAAAAAAGGAAAGAATACACTGGATTTAATATGTTTTTGGTTCAATAGGTATCTTCAGATTTTTTTTTGACTCTTTCCTCCAACTTATTCATCATTGAATTTACTGAAGTAAAATCTAAATAAACTAGAAAGAAAAATTTAAAATATAAGGATCTGGGTTGCCTCTTAGAAGCGCTAAGTTTAAAGTTTTCAGCTAGACTAAATATTGAAAATAGATCAACCGAGATATGTTGGTTCATAAAAAACCATGGCTTCCTCAATAACTTCAGTAGATAATTTCAAGAATGATTTTAATCGTTGATCGTTTACTTTAAACACAGCACCATTGCTTGGGTTTTCAATTTTTACTACCCCATGCAGAAAGGGTTCTTTAACTAAGAAAGGTCCTATCTATCTAGATCTCAGCTTTCTAGGAAATAAGTGTAATCTAGAATTGTACAAGAGAACTTTCTGTCCGGAAGTAAAAGATATTTTAAGAATTGCTTGATCATGAAATACTTTTGTTCATTCCTTGTACACCCTGACATTTTCATAAGCTTCATTTCTAAGTTTTTCTAATTCATTAATCTGAAGCTTTCTACAGTTTTCGACTGCGTCCAAGTCCATATTTAATTTTTTGATGGCCCACATGTCTTTGTATTCTAGCTCAACAGACAAGTGACAAGGTTTTCCAAACATAATCCTATAAGAAAACATTCCTAGGTTGGTCTTAAAGGCTGTGCGGTATGCCCAGAGTGCATCTACAAGTTTCAAGGATCAATCCTTTCTATTAGCATTAATAGTTTTCTCGAGGATCTATTTGATTTGTCTGTTAGATACTTCTACTTGCCCACTAGTTTGAGGATGATATGGTGTGGCCAACTTACGAGTGATATTATATTTTTTCATTAATGCACCAAAGGGTTGGTTGCAAAAGTGTGTCCCCCGATCATTAATAATTGCTCTAGGAGTACCAAAATGGGAGAGAATATTTTCTTTGAGAAATCTAATGTCACTTTGTTATCTGTAGATCTACAAGGGATAGCCTCTACCCACTTCAAGACACAATTGATAGCTACTAAAATATATTTATTTTCAAAAGAGTTTGGAAATGGCCCCATGAAATCAATCCTTAATACATCAAAAATTTCAACCACCAAGATTGGATTAAGTGGCATCATATTTTTGTTGGTGATTCGACCCATTTGTTGGCATCAAGCACAAATTCTACAGTACACATGTGCATTTCTAAATAAATTAGGCCAATAAAATTCATATTAGAGGACTTTTGCAACTATCTTTTTGGACGCAAAGTGACCACCACATGCTTGATCATGACAAAAAGATAAAATACTTCTAACCTCATTATTCGGGATACACCTTCTAATGATCTAATCAGGATACTATTTGAATAGGTATGGGTCATTTCAAATAAAATACTTCACTTGAGCAAAGAATTTATGCTTATCTTGAGTGGTCCAGTGGGAAGGAACTTTACAAATAACTAGATAGTTGACAATATTAGTATACCAAGGTTCAGTGGATACGGACATGAGTTATTCATCAAGAAAAAACTCATTGACAGATGGTTCACTAGATGGTGCAACTATGATTCAAGATAAGTGATCAGCTATTGCATTCTCTATTACTTTCTTATCCTTGATTTCTAGGTCAAATTCTTGAAGGAGCAAGATCCATCGAATTAAGCGCGTCTTGGCATCTTTCTTTGCTAGGAGATGTCTAATGGCTGAATGGTCAGTATACATAATGCTATGGGACCCAACCAAATAGGATCTGAATTTTTCAAGGGCAAAGACAACAGCTAGAAACTCCTTTTCTGTGTTAGTGTAATTAAGTTGCACATCATTTAAGATTTTACTAGCATAGTAAATGACTCTAGGTAGTTTATTAATTCTTTGACCTAAAATTATGCCTACAACATGATCAGACACATCGCATATGAGTTTAAAGGGTTCAGTCCAAATAGGTGGATGAATAATTGGAGCTGAAATAAGTATTTTTTTAAGAGACCCAAAAGATTCTAGGCACTCAGGAGTAAACTCAAATTTTGATTTTTTTTGCTAGCAAGTTGGTCAACGAGCGAGCCACTTTACTAAAATTGGCTATGAATCTTCGATAGAATCCAGCATGTCCTAAGAATGAACAGATTTTCTTGATAAATTTGGATGGCGGAAGACTCGCAATCAGGTCTACCTTTGGCCTTATCTACTTTCAATTTCTTTTTTTGAAACTACATGACCAAGAACTATACCCTCTCTAATAATGAATTGACATTTCTCTCAATTGAGAACTAAGTGCTTCTCACCTCTCTCTAGGACAAGTCTCAGATGCTCTAAACACTCTGAGAAGATGGGGCCAAAGACAAAAAAGTCATCCATAAAAATTTCTAAAAATCATTCAATCATATCAGAAAAAGTGCTGATCATACATCTTTGGAAGGTTGATGGTGCATTGCATAACCCAAAGGGCATGCGCCTATAGGTAAAGGTTCTAAATGGACAAATGAATGTAGTCTTTTCTTGATCTTCAGAGGCTATGAAAATTTGGATATAGCCGGAGTATCCATTAAAAAATAGTAGAACTCCTATCCAACTAATTTTTCAACATTTAGTCGATGAATGGTAAAGAAAAATGATCCTTCCTTGTTGCTGCATTCAATTTCCTATAATCTATACAGACCCTCTATCCTGTTTGGGTCCTAGTCGAGATAAGTTCATTTTTTCATTCTGGACCATTATTATCTTAGACTTTTTGTGTACCACTTGCACAGGACTTACCCAATAACTATTTGAGATGGGGTAAATTATTCTATTATCAAGTAATTTCAAAATCTCTTTCTTGACTACATCTTTCATAGCTGGATTGAGCCTTCTCTGAGCATCTCTAATTGGTTTAGTCCCTTCTTTTAGGTATATCCTGTGTTGAACTATGGAGGAGCTTATTCCTTTAATATCTATCATGGTCCAGTTTATTGCTTCTCGATTTTCTTTCAAGGATTTCTAACAATTTCTTCTCTTATTTAGGATTTAGGTTTGATGCAATAATTATGGGCAAAGTTTTCATTGGACCTAAATAGGCATATTTGAGATGCTTGGGGAGGGGTTTCAATTCTAATTTAAGTGCCTCCTCTATTGATGGCTTAGGTGATGGTTTAACCATTTCCATGAGAGGTTTAGCAGGAGATTCCCATTTCTAGCTAATCCTATGGCCAACAGGTGTTTCATCAATATCTTCAGGTTCATGGTTTAGCCAAATACTTGACTCGAGATCAACTTCTTCATCACTAATGTCAATGGATTTATAAATTTCATCTTGGATTATATTTATATTAGTATGCTGAGTGGATTCCTATTCCAGATTAAATATAATTAACTTAATGGTCATGTTCCTAAAAGATAACTTCATAAGTCTATTCTGATAGTTGATTTCAGCATTAGCAATAGCTAGGAAAGATCTTCCTAAAATAATTGGGATATGACCATTGAAATTTAAAACTAGCTCGATCTCTAAAATGATGAAGTCTATAGAAAAGATAAAATTGCCAATCTTGATTAAAATATCTTCTACCATTTTTTTAGGGATCCTAAAAGATCGATCTGCTAATTGCAACGTGATCCTTATTGGCTGAAGTTTTTTAAATCCTAATTGCTCATAAACTGAATAAAGCAAAATATTTACACTAATCCCTAAGTCTAGCAAGGCCTTCTCAATTTGGGTTTCTCCGATAACACATGAAATTATCGAAGATCTTGGGTGTTTATATTTTATTAGCACGTGACTTGATAAGTATGAGCTCACACTTGTAGCCAAGAATACTCTCTTGGATACATTAGTGGTCCTTTTCTTGATGCAAAGGTCTTTTAAGATTTAGCATAGATCGGTACTTGTTGGATCATGTCTAGCAGAGAGATATTCACCTAGATCTATTTAAACATCTCTAACATTTTATCCAAATGTTTCAATTTTTTATTAGACTTTAATCAATTTAGAAAAGGAGCTCTAGGAGTTGTGGATGCTGGGCTGGGTGTACTATCAGTTTTAGAAGCTTAAGTTTGCAAGGTAAGTTATTCGTAAAGTTGCTCGGCAAATGAGTTCTTTTTATTGTCAGATATACCTACCTTGTTATCCATTTGTTTTCCCGATCTTAATGAGTGAACAGCATTCACTTGGTTGACTTGATTTTTTTATTAGGATCGTGGACCATTTTGATTTCTTAGATTGGGCTCGGGTTGGCTAGGCAGCCTACCTCATTCTCGCTCATTCATGGTAAAGGCTAGCTGACCTATCTACATTTCTAAATGGGCTATGTCCTGGGTGTTAGCATTTAGGAGCTGGCCCAAGGTTTGCATGAAATTACTCAATATTGCATTGGTGTCAGCATTGGAATTGACTAGGACTTTCAGGTTTTTTTCTAAAGAACTAAGTTTCTTTTCATGATTATTTAAGCCTGGTGGATTGTTTAATATAGGGTTGGGCCTTAGGTTTTATTGATTGAAACTAAAACCGCCTATATTTGGGTTCTACGATCATGAGAAGTTTGGATGATTCTTCCATCCAGGGTTATATGTGGGTGTATAAGGATTGTTCATTGATTTCTGGTATGCACCATTCACGTGTGCATATGTGGTTCCAATTGGGTTCATTAGGAGAGGACATTCTTCAAAGATATGGTTTGGTGCATTATACACATTGCACATGGGTGTAGATACATAGTTTATATTGGCTGGTCTTTGCAGTTCTAAGGTCTCTAACCTATGTATTAGGGTTGTGATTTTAGCCTCGATAGCTAGCAGCATTTGATGCATTCCATCTTTTAAAGATATTGATCTTGCTGGTTCTCTAATCGTTTTCCATTATAAACTCTTCTTGGCTAGGTCTTCTAGAAATTGTCAGGCCTCATTGGGTTCTTTATAAATAAACTGACCTTAGCACATGGACTCTAGCATGGTTCTAGAATTTGAGTCTAGCTCCTCATAAACTATTTGGCATAGCCTCCAAGTCTCTATTCCATAGTGTGGGCATTGGGTCAAAAGGTTCTCAAAACGGTCGAAATACTTCCAAAATGATTCGCCAGCTAGTTGGTAAAATTGGTTGATCTCGTTCTTAATTCTAGCTATTTTATGATGGAAAAAGTATTTTTCAAGGAACATTCTTATGAAGCTCTCTCAGGTTGTAATAGAATGGTTTGGAAGGCTGTATAACCATTTTTTGACATTATTCTTAAGGGCAAAATTAATTAATCTCAATTTGATCTCATCCTCAAAAAGTTGCTGTAATGTCATGGTTGCACAAACCTCTTTAAATTTTCTAATGAATATATATGCATCCTCTATTCTAGTAAATTTTGGAAGCATATTAACCATTTAAAATTTAATTTTAAAATTATTTGCAGTAGATTGGGGCAATCTGATGCAAGAAGGCTCAAGAGACCCAACTGGATAACATAAATTCTTAAGAATTTGAGGCTGATTGATTTTTTTCATTTTAGAAACTTTAAGGCTTGACACAGGAATCAAATCAATTCTAACTAGTCGACCTGATATCCTTTTCTACGAGGAAAGTATATAATTTACTTTATTTTTTATTTTTTATATTTTATTTGTTTATTTTTTTTGTTGATTTTTTTAAAGAAGAGAGAAGAGGAAGAGAGATAAGAAAAAAGTTCTAAAGATGGATCCTAAGGAATCCTAAATTTAGAGTTGAAAGAAAAAAGTGAGAAAAATTAGTTAAGATTTTTTTTCCAAACACTTATCAAGAAAATATCTATCCTAGATTACCTTAATTCTAGACAGCTCCTAACTGCCAAGACCGCCTTGGAGCCCTCCAAGTTAGAAACTAACAAGCCAACTAGCTAGGTAAGGGTAAGATCGGTGGGAGTTCTCCCATTGCATTTCTTAGACATCAATTAGATTGGCCAAATAAGCGAACAGAATCAATTAAAGAACCATCTTTCTTCGGGCTCTTGTCCTTGAACCCCTTTCCTAGACACCAGTCAACTAGCCAATCCTGATCCGGTCTAACTCTTTTGGATGTCTTATCCTAATAAGCTCAGATCTTCCAAGGACTGATGTCTAATTGATTTCATTTAAGGGTTAGGATGAATGCAAATAAGAAAACTTATTTGTAGGCTAAGGAAAGAGCGATGAAATCCTCACCTTATCTTATTTAGGTTTGTACCCTTAAAATAGTTTAGATATGCTTATGCACAACCAATAAGAGCAAATAAGTTTCAATTAAAAAATGATAATGAACTAAGATCAAATTAATATGGTAAAAAAAAAAGGTTAGATTATGTACATGATTTCCAGCACTCACTAATTTTCTGCAAGGCAAAATATGAAAGTTAGAAATGTCAGACTAAAACTAAGCTAAAAGTACAAAGAACAAGAGTTTATAACATAATTTAGAAAATGTCAATTTTTCGGCAAGGATTCCAAAAAATTATTGTATCTTAAAATTAACCGCAAGTGCACGGTGTGTAGAGTAGCACATCCAGCAAGTATGGGTCGATCCGACGAGAAATTATTTTTGAATTACATTTAAACCCTTGCTTAGGCAAGCTTTAACAAAGATTTTGGAAGATTGTTTGTTACTTACTACTAAACAGTAAATTAAATGCAGAGAATAATAATCTAAAGATCTAGGACTTTTGAATCTACTAGACCAATGACTTAGAAAGCCTTTCTAAGATTTCTCTTATGATGTTCTTTGATTAAGATATAATACATAGACAAGCATTCACTCTAATTAAAGAACTCTTCTTTTAATTACTTCTCTTATGTTATCTAAGTATGGACTATGAAGGGGCTCTGACCCAACAATAATCTATCAAAATTTTCTTAAGAAAGAAGAGAAAAAAATTTCAAAAGATTATAGACCTTCTTCCATTACCTTTCTTGCATCGAATCAACCATGAACTATAAAGAAATTGAAATCCAATAATAGTCCATCAAGTCTCTTGATAAGAATCTTAAAGGAAGAGGATCTCAAAAATAATTACAAGCCAAAGAGAAATCCTAAAAAAGGATTTCTAATCATGGTTTAGCTTCATCGTAAATCCTAGAGGATTGCTTAGCTAGACATGATTTAAATCAAAATTTTTAAAATTAATTAAAATTAAATTTTATACTATTTACTAAAATTTAAATTATAAAAATAAACTATCCTAGTATTGAAATTAAAAATTATAAGAATTAAATTGCACAAGTGATAATTAAAAAAATAAAATTTTATTATAAAAAAATAGTTGGATATAAAATAAGAACTAACTCCTAAGCCATTTACAGGACTTGGAGTTGAAACAAGAAAATAAAAAAAATACAAACTCTCCTCTGGCACATCTTTTCTTAACTAACTCTTTTTTTTGTATGTTGGAAGGATGAAAGAAAGTGAAAAAAAGATGGATAAAAATTTTATGGATAGATATTTCTATCTGTCACTTAGATTCTTGCAAAAGTTATGGTGTGGATAGATATGTGTTAAGATAGTAGCACTGAACTTTATTTATAGATGTCAAGGAAAAAAATTTTATATATTTTAGATGTGGAACTAATGAAAAGATGCATGAATAAAATGAAGTGATAAAAAAACTTAGATGGAAGGCAAGATAAATAAAAAGTTATCATTTAATATAATTTTTTTTTTTCTAAAATGTTTTTAAAAATTATTTTTTTTTCATGTTTGCATCTTCACGTCACGTCCGCTGGTTGACATTTCAATGCTTCTCCCGACTTTACAGATCCACACGCATGCTTGCACAAAGCCCATACGCTCGCTAGTTGCACGAAACCACTTCTCGGCATGAATACCCAGGCCAATAAAAGGTACAGGACCCCCACTCCCATTTGAGTGAAGGCCATCATCCAATTTCCTCTTTTAACGCCTTAAATGCATACGACACCCACCACATTAAATGCTCACATATTTTTTTTTTTTAAAAAAACCTCTTCCTTTTATAATATTGCCATATGAATCATATCATTTCTGCATCCCTACATCTATGTTTCTTCACATATCGTACATCACATATCGTACACGTGACAAACTTGTATTTGGATTGGAGCTTCATCTATATATATTAAAAAATCATTTCTAGTTAATTTATAATTAAAATTTTATAATTAATTATTTTTAAAAAAATATATAAAAAATATTAAATATTAAATAATTAGAATTAAATAATCAAGATATGTATATTTTTTATGTTAAATTATTATACTTATTAGTGATAGAATAAAAATAATCTTTTATTAATTTTAAATCAAAAATATAAAATTACTCTTAGAAGCGTATTACAAGTGTTAGCCAATCTGACTTCTAGGATACACATCTAATAAACTTCCACTTGACCTAAAGCCAATTGACTACAAATTTAAGTTCTATCTTCTTTAAGTGGGCTTCGATCTTCTACTAGCTCAATGGCTTCGTTAGTGAATCAATTGCATTATCTGCGGTGTCGACTCTCTTAACCTTTACGTATCCCTTCTCAAGGTTATCATGGATGAGGTGAAATTATCGCTCGATGTGCTTGAATTTTTGGTGAACCTTGGCTCCTTAGCTAGGACTATAGGCGCCATTGTTATTGCAGTACAGAGGGACGACATCCGATGGTATCACTTCGAGTTCTATGATGAATTTTTTGTACTAAAAAGTCTTCTTCACAGCTTTCGATGCAGCGATGTACCCAGCTTCCATGGTAGAATCGGCGATCATGATCTGTTTGGAACCCTTCCAACTCACTACACCATCATTGTATACAAAAAAAACTTTCAGATGTCAACTTTCAATCATCTATGTTGGATATAAAGTCCGAGGCTGTATACCCCTCAATCTGAAGTTCTCCATTACCAAAGATCAGAAACATATCCTAAGTCCTTCTCAAGTACTTAAGGATATATTTCACAGAAGTTTAGTACTCTTCATCTGGATTTGACTGATACTTACTCGTGACACTCATAGCATGGGCAATATGAGGTCGTGTATATAACATGGCATACATGAGGTTCATATTGCTGAATCATAAGGGATCTTGCTCATGCATTCAATCTCCTCAGATGTGCTAGGGCACATCTTCTTAGAAAGATGAATGCCATGTCTGAAGGATACTAGACTGCTTTTAGAGCTTTTCATGCTAAACCTCTTTAGCACCTCCTCTATGTACATCTTCTGTGAAAGATCAAGCATCCTATTTGATCTATCTCTATAGACCTTAATTGCCAATATAAAGAATGCTTCTCCTAGATCTTTCATAGAGAACTCCTTTGATAACCATATTTTGACCATGATCAACATGAAAATATCATTCCTAATTAGGAGAATGTCATTCATGTATAGTACGAGAAAGATAATAGCACTCCCACTGATCTTTTTGAATATACATGACTCCTTCTCATTCTTGAAGAAACCAAAAGATTTGATCACATCGTTAAAATGAGTATTTCAGCTCCGAGATGCTTGCTTGAGTCCATAAATGGATCTCTGCTGCTTGTAGATCTTGTGATCTCCATCATTGGATGCGAAACTAAAGGACTATTCCATATAGATATCTTCCTCAAGATATCCATTCAGGAACGTCATCTTCACGTCCATCTATCATATTTTATAATCAAAATAGGCTATAATAGCAAGCAATATACGGATGGATTTTAGCATGGCTACCAGCGAAAAAGTATCTTAATAGTCAATGTCTTCGCATTGACTATACCCTTTCGCTAGTAGCCTAGCCTTGAATATCTTCATATTTTCATCTATACCTATCTTTCTCTTATAGATCCATTTATACCTAATAGGTACTATACCTTCAGATAGATCTATCAAAGGTCCAGACTTGGTTTGAGCGCATTGAGTCAATTTCTAACTTCATTGCCTCTAACCACTTCTTGGAGTCGATATCTGATATCACCTCATCATAAATCTTGGGATCATCATCATGAATCCCATTTTTCATTAAAAATATTTTCTTAACATCTTCTAGAATAGTACCTAAGTACTTTTCAGGAGGACTAAAGACCCTAGTTGATTTTCAAGGTGGAGGTAATGTATGGACTGGCTCTAATTGATTGGATTTTATAAGTTTCTTAGCTTGTTGCTCTTCAGAGACCTCCTCGAGCCTAATCTACCTTTTGAATGCCACCATCTTGAATAAACTATTTTTCAAAAAAATGGCATGTTGACTCATAATCACATTGTGGTCTGCCAGAAGGTAGAAATAATATCCTAATGCTCAGTGCCCTCGTTCTCTAATGAATACCTGTACTCTTACTCTGGTATCTCCATACTATAGACTCAAGACTCATCTATCTTAAGAAAGCAATCATACATCAACCTTCCGAATCGATCACCATCTTCGTGATGATCCTACGATCGAAAGTAATTTATGAGTTAATTATAAAAATTAATATCTTAAATTTTTAACTCTTGAAAATATGAATTATCATTATCATTAACTCAAAGGATGTATCACAGACACTATGTATATAATATGATAGAATAAAAATAATTTTTTATTAATTTTAAATCAAAATTATAAAATTATCCTTAGAAGTGTATTATAAATGTCAGTCAATCTGGCTTCTAGGGCATACATCTAACACTACTGTCTCTATGTCCCACCTGCATGGAGTTATATCTATGATAGTCAAGATGGAGAAAAAAGAATAAAGAGAAAAGAGACATGAGGAAACAACAACAAATATGTAGGGTGCCTTAACTTCTTTTGCATTTGCTAACAAATTATGGTGTTAACTTCTTTTTCATTCGCTAACAAATTATGGTGGAAGAGGTGGAAGCCTCTAAATGCAAGTAAAATGAAAGTGTAGGAAGTTTTTGTGAAATCTCCTCTTATCGATTGGGAAAGTTCCTTTTATGATATAGATAGCCACTGCGTATTTCTTTAATCACTAGATTAGTTAAACTGTATGTGGCCATTGAAGAAAAATCCTGATTTTTCGGTCCAGGTTCGTCCAGATCTGATTAGATCAAGAGATATATTTCAAAAATTTTCTCTTGATCTCAATCAGATCTTGATATGTTTCAGATCTGATTCTTATTATTTTAATAAATAAAATAAAAATAAGATAAATTAAATCAAATTCAATTTACCTGATTTGGGTAATCCTATTACCCTGTAGATGATCCTGATTGCAGCGGAAGGTTCTGGATCTTAGCCACGCAAGCGCCTGGCCTCTACCGGTATCCACTCGGGTTGGATCTGGAGAACCTCTTCTTCTCTATCACACCTCCAAAAATCAGATCTGGATCTGATCTGGAGGATCTTCAAAACTCTTTTGAAGATCTGCAGTCGTCCTTTTGCAGCAGCGCAGCCTTCTTGCTTTTGATCGCCTTTCCTTGATCTGAATCGCACCAAACTAAATCCAAAACACTTTTGGACGTGGAGAGCAAGGGGAGAAGAGACTATGGCGTGGAGAAGGAGGGGAGAGGCAGCCTTGGGGCGTGGGAAATCTCATTGAATTCACTTAGGATTAGGGTTGGGCGCAGGGTCTTATTTATAGACTAAGCTTATGATCCAACTCCTCTTCCTCTCAACCAATCACAACCCTTTGTGAAATCAGATCTAAATCTGATTGGTTGAAAAAGAGACCCCTGGATTCCTCCTTAGAGGGCGCCTAAGACCAGTCAAACTTGGATTCTTAGTAGAACTCTAATTGGAATCCTAAAGGGAGGTGGAGTCCTTGTCCAACAAGGACTCCTAGGCGCCTCCTACTTGGGCTCACGCCACCCTTGGCGTGCGCCCTTCTCCTTGCCAGGTTCTGGCAGGGGGACAAGCCCCCACCAGCTCTCCAATAGGTGCATGACATGTGGTCAAAAGTCAAAGGGTCAATGGTCAACGTTTGACCAGTCAAAGGTAGACTTTTGACCAAAGTCAAAGAACAAGAAATGGCAGGTGACCAAAAATGGCAGGTAATGTCTTACAAAATAAGACAACCTATTTCTGACTTGGACAACCTCCAGTCAGACCATATGAAGGCCTCTGATTGAGCACAAACTCCTTTGGCTCAGTCAGGACAACTATTATGATTAAAAGAAGAACTGCAATCGATAGGATTCTAACAATTGAATCATCAAATCTCCATGAATACAACACCTGTTTTGACTGTAGTTAGTCGTAGTATGAATGTCAACTCTGTTGGGGATAAATCCCGCTCCTGCCGAAGCCCGGCCCGACGCTCAGCCCAATGTAACCAGTAGCCGCTGAAGAGCTTTAGCGCCAGGCGCCAGGCCGAGCCCCTACCACGGCCGAACTGCCTAGAGGCCGAACTCCCCTGCCGAACTCCCACCGCCAGCCGAACTTCCTGAGGGCCGAGCTCCTTGGACTCCAAGCGGCTGGACTTCTTCGGGAGACGGACTCCTCCCAGACGCCCGTTCGGCCATCCGAGCTCCTCCCAGGTTTCCCCTTCGGCCGAACTCCTTCGGACCGACCCCAGCGAGCCGAGCCAATGAAGTCCTCTCAGCGGCCGAACTCCTTCGGACCGACCCCAAGCGAGCCGAGCTTCAATGAAGTCCTCTCAGCGGCCGAACTCCTTCGGGCCGACTCCAAGCGGCCGAGCTTCAATGAAGTCCTCTCAGCGGCCGAACTCCTTCGGGCCGACTCCAAGCGGCCGAGCTTCAATGAAGTCCTCTCAGCGGCCGAACTCCTTCGGGCCGACTCCAAGCGGCCGAGCTTCCTCTCAGCGGCCGAACTCCTCAGCAGTCGGACTCACTCAGGAGAACTCCTCACCGACTCCAGGCGAGCCCACGGCCGAACCCCTTCGGACCGACTCAGGCGGTCGAACTCCTCAGCAGTCGTCACTGGGCCGAACTCCTCAGCGGTCGCCCTCATCAAACTTCGGCCGACCGAGCTCCTACCGAACTCTCAAGTGTCCAAGCCTCAGCCCAAGCCCAACAGCCGGCCGAACCCCAGACGGCCGAGCTTCGGCTTCTCAGCAGCCGAACTCTTCTGCGGACGAGCCTTAGCTGCATACCTCTTGCCAGACGCCTATGGGAGCCGAACTCCCTCCTATCTTCCTCTTCAGGAGCCCGAACTCCTCCGAAATGGGCACACGACGAAGGCCTTCAACCCTTCATTCGGCAAGCTCTGCAACCATCACCATCAGTCAGTCCGCCGTACCATCGGTCAGTCCGCCGCGGGCGATAGCGACCCACTGCCAGGCGGCGATGGCTGTCACCCTCAATCCGCCGCACACGGCACCAGTGGGACTGACTCCGCCGAACCTCGAGCGGCCCGCCAGCACGCGGCTGCAGTTGTCACCATCAACTAAGCTCCGCTATAAAAGGACCCCTCCCGACATACTAAGGCTAAGCTCTCTGAACTCTCGGCTCTCTAAGCTCTCTAAGCTCCGGAACTCATTCCGAGCACTCCATTACTGTTGGCCGGAAGCTAACTTGACCGTCGGAGGGTCCTGCCGGAGCCACCACCCCACCGGTTCCGGACGGGACTTCGTTTTGCAGGTCCCCGGCGGCGCCCAGCGGCCTCGATTGCGGCGACCTCCGGCGGCGACGGATTTCTGCACCAACAGATTGGCGCCGTCTGTGGGAACAAGGGACTGAACCTTCGAGGTTCCCTTGTTCTTAAAGGAGTGCTCGGCGACGATTTCCCTCCCCTGCTCCGGATCTCTCTTCTCCCTCTTCAGAATTCCTTCTCTGGAAAGAGGAAATGCCCCCCAGAAGGGCTTCGACGCGGCGCTCGACGGCTTCCGCGGCTCGATCCCCTCCGAGTCCGTCTGTCCCTGCTCCGGCCCCGGTGACTCAGCCCCCGTCTATAGCCGCAGTGGATACGGAGCAGTTCAACCAGCTCATCCAGCACGTTCGTGGTCTCACGGAGGCGGTGCAGGCGGTGCTGCACCAACAAGTCCCAGTGCCAGCCCGACCGGCACGGGACTCTCCGAAGTCGGATGATCCGGTCCAAGAGCGACCGGCCTGGGCAGCCCGACCTCCGATACCCGGATTGGAGAGGCGGAGGAGGGAGAACCCTTGTTCGGATCATGGATCGACCAAGGGTGAAGCCTCGCGCCCATCTCACCAGAAAGCCTTGGAGATCAGAAACCGTGAGGACCTGCTGGACCAAAGGCTCTTGGAGATGAACCAGCGAATTGAAGAACTTCGTCCCCCCTCGCGTGGTGATGACGTTTGTGCAGACCCTCCTTTCTCGCAGGAAAATCATGCAGGAACCGGTCCCGCCGAACTTTAAGCTCCCGCAGGTTCGAAAGCTACGACGGGACCGCCGACCCGGTCGACCACTTGGAAGCCTTCCGGACGACGATGCTGCTTCACGGCGCGTCGGACGCCATATTTTGCCGGGCTTTCCCTTCTACCCTCAAAGGAGCTGCCAGAAATTGGTACTCGACGCTCAAGCCGAGAACCATCTTATCGTTTGACCAGATGAGTCAACAGTTCGCAGCCCACTTCATCAGTAGTAGGCGACCACGCCGAGGTTCGGATTCTTTGATGGCCATCAGGCAGAAGGAGGGGGAACCCATCCGGGCCTACGTGACCCGGTTTAACGCTGCCGCGTTGGAGGTCCGAAACCTAGACCAATCAGTCGCCATGGCCGCCCTCAAGGGCGGCCTTCAGAAGAATGACTTGTTGTTCTCCCTGGAAAAAAGGTATCCCAGGGACTTCGCCGACCTGCTAGCTCGGGCCGAGAGATACGCCCGTGCGGAAGAAGCCTTCAAGCTGAGGGACGAAGAAACCTTAAGGGAGCGGCTGACAGGCGATAGGGAGCCGAATGAAGTTCGGCCGCGCTCACGGACTCCCTCCGGTAGCAGGCGGGCCCGAACCCCTCGAGCTTGCAGAGAAGCGCGAAGAAGCCCACCTCCCAAAGGATTTCGCGACTATGTCCTCCTCAACGCTCCCCGAGCACAGATCCTCACCGAAGTTAAGGACCAACTCCCCAGACCAGAAAGGTTACGGTCTCCCCCAAACAAACGTGACCGAAGCAAGTACTGCCTCTACCATCGCGACCACGGCCATGACACTGAGGAATGCATCCAGCTCCAAGATGAAATCGAGGAACTCATCAGAAAGGGGCGGCTGGGTAGATTCATTCGACGCCAGTCTAAAGATCGGTGCAGGGCGCTGCCGTAACGAGAAACAACAAAGTCGGCCGCCTCACAACGTCGTCAACATCACTCCAGGATCCAGCGTAGAAGCCAACAGAAGCACGCTTCAACGCAAGGAAGCTCGAATGAAATGGGAAAGGTCGTCCGCGTGGGGAAGCGCGGAGGAACGATGCTACTACCACGACCCTGGGTCACAGAAAATTCAGAAAAAATTGCCAGTAACTTCCTTTCAATAAAGTCCTTCCCTTCCAACAGTGTATTATTTTTGGGCGCCAAAAACTATGTAATGGCTGGAAAAGAAGCAGTCAATAGTCGCCGTGTTAGGAACAGGAGGAGAACCTCGTCCTAATTCGAGCGGCAACTTCGGCCAGAGATAAGATCTCTCCCGAAGGCAAAGTTCGGCCAGAGATAAGATCTCTCCCGAACAACAAGGTCGGCCAGAGATAAGATCTCTCCCGAACCGCAACCTCGGCCAGAGATAAGATCTCTCCCGAAGGCAAAGTTCGGCCAGAGATAAGATCTCTCCCGAACAACAAGGTTCGGCCAGAGATAAGATCTCTCCCGAACAACAAGGTCGGCCAGAGATAAGATCTCTCCCGAACCGCAACCTCGGCCAGAGATAAGATCTCTCCCGAAGGCAAAGTTCGGCCAGAGATAAGATCTCTCCCGAACAACAAGGTCGGCCAGAGATAAGATCTCTCCCGAACCGCAACCTCGGCCAGAGATAAGATCTCTCCCGAAGGCAAAGTTCGGCCAGAGATAAGATCTCTCCCGAACAACAAGGTCGGCCAGAGATAAGATCTCTCCCGAACCGCAACCTCGGCCAGAGATAAGATCTCTCCCGAAGGCAAAGTTCGGCCAGAGATAAGATCTCTCCCGAACAACAAGGTCGGCCAGAGATAAGATCTCTCCCGAACCGCAACCTCGGCCAGAGATAAGATCTCTCCCGAAGGCAAAGTTCGGCCAGAGATAAGATCTCTCCCGAACAACAAGGTCGGCCAGAGATAAGATCTCTCCCGAACCGCAACCTCGGCCAGAGATAAGATCTCTCCCGAAGGCAAAGTTCGGCCAGAGATAAGATCTCTCCCGAACAACAAGGTCGGCCAGAGATAAGATCTCTCCCGAACCGCAACCTCGGCCAGAGATAAGATCTCTCCCGAAGGCAAAGTTCGGCCAGAGATAAGATCTCTCCCGAACAACAAGGTCGGCCAGAGATAAGATCTCTCCCGAACCGCAACCTCGGCCAGAGATAAGATCTCTCCCGAAGGCAAAGTTCGGCCAGAGATAAGATCTCTCCCGAACAACAAGGTCGGCCAGAGATAAGATCTCTCCCGAACCGCAACCTCGGCCAGAGATAAGATCTCTCCCGAAGGCAAAGTTCGGCCAGAGATAAGATCTCTCCCGAACAACAAGGTCGGCCAGAGATAAGATCTCTCCCGAACCGCAACCTCGGCCAGAGATAAGATCTCTCCCGAAGGCAAAGTTCGGCCAGAGATAAGATCTCTCCCGAACAACTCGGCCAGAGATAAGATCTCTCCCGGCAAAGTTCGGCCAGAGATAAGATCTCTCCCGAACAACAAGGTCGGCCAGAGATAAGATCTCTCCCGAACCGCAACCTCGGCCAGAGATAAGATCTCTCCCGAAGGCAAAGTTCGGCCAGAGATAAGATCTCTCCCGAACAACAAGGTCGGCCAGAGATAAGATCTCTCCCGAACCGCAACCTCGGCCAGAGATAAGATCTCTCCCGAAGGCAAAGTTCGGCCAGAGATAAGATCTCTCCCGAACAACTTCGGCCAGAGATAAGATCTCTCCCGAGCAACAACTCGGCTGCAGGAGATAAGATCTCCCCCGAGCGCGCACTTCACTTCGGCTGCAGGAGATAAGATCTCCCCCGAGCGCGCACTTCAACCTCGGCTGCAAGATAGGAGGTCTCCCTCGAGTCGACTTCAACTGACGAAGATAATGTCGCCCCCGAGGAGCTCAAATCCGACCTCGACCGAAGGAGGCGAGATCTTACTTCGGCTTCAACATCAGCTTCATCGACTTTAGCTGGAAACGAGTTCCATTTCAACTCCAAACATCGACTGAAGATGAGGTCTCCCCCAAGCCTCAGCCTCAACTTCAGCGTCAATCTTGGCTGGAGATGAGACCTCCCCCGAGCTTCAGCTGCAACAAATGCGGAGCCTGGAAGAAGACTTCGGCAGTCGCCTGTTTTGGTACTCCCTTCCTTCAATTTTTGAACTCGGGAGTGGGGGGGCTACTGTTGGGGATAAATCCCGCTCCTGCCGAAGCCCGGCCCGACGCTCAGCCCAATGTAACCAGTAGCCGCTGAAGAGCTTTAGCGCCAGGCGCCAGGCCGAGCCCCTACCACGGCCGAACTGCCTAGAGGCCGAACTCCCCTGCACCGCCGAACTGCCGAACTTCCTGAGGGCCGAGCTCCTTGGACTCCAAGCGGCTGGACTTCTTCGGGAGACGGACTCCTCCCAGACGCCCGTTCGGCCATCCGAGCTCCTCCCGGCCCCTTCGGCCGAACTCCTTCGGACCGACCCCGGCCGAGCCGAACTCCTCCACGGCCGAACTCCTTCGGACCGACCCCAGCGGCCGAGCTTCAATGAAGTCCTCTCAGCGGCCGAACTCCTTCGGACCGACTCCAAGCGGCCGAGCTTCAATGAAGTCCTCTCAGCGGCCGAACTCCTTCGGACCGACTCCAAGCGGCCGAGCTTCAATGAAGTCCTCTCAGCGGCCGAACTCCTTCGGGCCGACCCAAGCGGCCGAGCTCCCTCAGCGGCCGAACTCCTACAGCCGAGCTCGGACTCGCGGACTCCTCAGACGCCCGACCCGAACTCCTCCCGCGGACCGACTCCAGGCGAGCCCAGGCGGCCGAACCCCTTCGGACCGACTCCAGGCGGTCGAACTCCTCAGCAGTCGTCACTGGGCCGAACTCCTCAGCGGTCGCCCTCATCAAACTTCGGCCGACCGAGCTCCTACCGAACTCTCAAGTGTCCAAGCCTCAGCCCAAGTCCAACAGCCGGCCGAACCCCAGACGGCCGAGCTTCGGCTTCTCAGCAGCCGAACTCTTCTGCGGACGAGCCTTAGCTGCATACCTCTCGCCAGACGCCTATGGGAGCCGAACTCCCTCCTATCTTCCTCTTCAGGAGCCCGAACTCCTCCGAAATGGGCACACGACGAAGGCCTTCAACTCCTTCATTCGGCAAGCTCTGCAACCATCACCATCAGTCAGTCCGCCGCACCATCGGTCAGTCCGCCGCGGGCGATAGCGACCCACTGATCCAGGCGGCGATGGCTGTCACCCTCAATCCGCCGCACACGGCACCAGTGAGACTGACTCCGCCGAACCTCGAGCGGCCCGCCAGCACGCGGCTGCAGCCGTCACCATCAACTAAGCTCCGCTATAAAAGGACCCCTCCCGACATACTAAGGCTAAGCTCTCTGAACTCTCGACTCTCTAAGCTCTCCTCCACATCTCTAAGCTCCGGAACTCATTCCGAGCACTCCATTACTGTTGGTCCGGAAACTAACTTGACCGTCGGAGGGTCCTGCCGGAGCCACCACCCCACCGGTTCCGGACGGGACTTCGTTTTGCAGGTCCCCGGCGGCGCCCAGCGGCCTCGATTGCGGCGACCTCCGGCGGCGACGGATTTCTGCACCAACAAAAACCAATTTGAGATGCTCAGAAGCTCCATCCCGCTATGAAAGATTAGCAGAAAGAGATTTTGAAATTACGTTGATAACTATAATAAAATTCTACCCCATCCTTCAAATTAGTTATTGGGTAAGTCCTGCTGCAAGTGGTACACAAAAGAAAGTCTAAGTAATAAAATATCCCAGAATTTGAAAAAAAATGGAAATTAATCTCGACTAGACCAAACAGGATACGAGGGTCTGTAGAGAATTATAGGGAAGTGAAATGCA